>JAODAL010042977.1:0-34295 GCA_025379985.1 Phyllomedusa bahiana | reverse complement strand
CTAATATTTTGGATACCAAACAGAGAAAGGGCAGCATGAACTAGACAAACAAAAAATGATATTTTCAAGCGCTACAAACTCTAGAAATTGGCCAAGAAAGGTCTATAAATTTCGTGTGCCCTCAAAATAACTCAACACAAAGATGTCAATGTCTAAACCGCTGGCAACAAAAGTGAGTACACCCCTAAGTGAAAGTGGATACTACAAACTCTAGAAGTTGGCCAAATGGTACTTAGACAAGAAACAACAATATACTAGACATTGACACAACTGAACTGGACATCAGATTTCAAGAAACAATAATTTAAAAAATCAGCACTAGACAGGTGACATTGCAGTGTACTCTCCAATTAAACTGTCAGACTCAAGTGAGCTTTATAGAAACTAGAATAATGCTAATGAGCTGCAGGTGTGCAGCCAGGTCAGCTGACCTGCAAGGATTCTGAGCAGTTGCCGCACAACCACTCGAAACATACAAAATGGAAAACATATAACATCAAAACTCCTGCTGATCTAATAAGCATGAGAGGACAAAATGTCAGGAGAGTACCTGCCATTTGTAAATAAAATCTGTAAAATAAGGACTTCTGTTTCGGCTTCAATACACTTGAAGCAGTGATTGCAATGCTGGAATATTGCTATCATAGCAGCTGTGAGGCAGTACCATAGGTTACCTTTGTTGGTGTACTGTATGATGGGTATGGCATGCAAGCTTTCTTCACCTTTGCTAAAAATGCATTGCCAAAGGCGGTGATTATGTCAAATAATAGTGTTTTTGTAGCTGAGAATGTGCTCTGTAAAGTGTTATTATGTTCTTTTTATTTGGGGTATTTTCCATATAAATATTACCAAAAAGAATTGAGAAAGAGCCAATGGATCTACAAATACCTATCACTGACTGAGAGTATAAAAAATCCATTCATTAAAACAGAATCTTGAATATAAAACTTTAAAACGTTCAAATTCCTTCTTACCCAGTTAAACATACAGACACTTAAGAAGGTGGTCCAGTTTTACATATAGCACAGATATATATACAAATATTCCCCTATGATTCCACCAGTTAGGTAGTCACTCACGATTATGGGGTCTTCATCTAGGTCCCATGGTGGTCTTCTGGTAGATACTAACTCGTTACTCCCGTATTCCAATATGCTTTTCCAGGAAAATAGAGGAAAAAACTTACAGAGTGCTCTGAGGTACCATACTTTCCCTACAGAAGCCCTTATTGTACCCTCCAAATGTAATAGGGTAATCATCCCAAAAGGGATGGCCCCGTATCACAGAAGACCATATCAAAACCTATATTACCCTCCTGGGACCATATCCTCCAGTACCTCCACGACAAGTAGAGCTACCCAATAGGTGATGAATTCCACATGGAACCATATAGCAACTAAACCCCGACGCGTTTCCCCCTTGAATCTACAAGGGTTCATCAGGCGATCTAAAAATAGCCCTACACTGTTAAGGTAGTATACAATTGCATTACCCAAGTGCTATGGAGCAAGTCCAAGATGTTGTGTGGGCTAATGATAGCCTCCTGGGCCATCACTGATGTTGGGAATTTGAACATTTTAAAGTTTTATATTAAATTTTATGTTTTAATTAATGGATTTTTGTACCCTCATTATATTCCAATGTCACCCTACAAACTAATATTACCACCATGCATTCTCCTGTTGTCATTTTTCTTTCTACTCTCTTTTTGTTTCTCTTTCTTTCTCCTACCTACATATATCTTTTACAGTGCATCCCTAATACAGTCCTGCCATCAGTGTCCCATACAGCCCTATAATTTGTACATGGGCACACAACCCTATAGGGTACACACATATCTAAGATACACATGGACAAAAAAATGCATTAAATTCCAAATCTGATGAGACCAAGAAGGCACAGGGACATTTTGACACCTGAAATGATGAAACAAATGTGAGAAATGGTGTATAAGGGTGTGTTATATGAGTGGGGGAGTGGCATCTAAAGAGACTCATTAATTGCCCAGATCCTTTACATCTGAGCAGAGAGGATCAGAGGTACAGGCAGCCTGTTTCACACAGCTCAGGGGGGAGAGAGAGGAAGACAATGAGAATACAGGCCCATAGAGGTGACACAGATTACTCAGATGGCAGGCGCCCAGCACAGAGAGAGCATGACAGCCAATCACAGAAGAGGGGGAGTCTCCCAACCTGAGGTTGAACCAAATGCAGGCAGCCAATCACAACAAATTGGGCGTGGCCTGACCCCCCTGGCTGCAGAAGTAGCTCTAGACATACACAGATTAGCTAATAGCTGCTATAGTAAATGATTTAGGTAATACAAACCAATTGCAAAAGTGCGTATTTTTACTGTCCCCATCATTAAAGATATGACCTTTGTAGTGAGAAAACCCCCTTTAATGTAGTTGCTTCTGTAAATCTTAAGCCTCATTCATACTGCATTTGTCACAGATATCATTCAACAACACAAGAATTGATTTTGTTGATTTTCCCCTTGAAAAAGCATTAGCAAAACATGTGTCAGGGCCAAACAGGGGTCTAGCGGTCACATCTTTTCTTTTCTTGGATCACTGAATGCATTCTGGTTAAGTATGATTTATACAACTTGATTTGTACATTTATATTCTTTTTTCAGTGTTTGTATATGTCTGTATATATTTATTATTTTTTCCAGTATTTTTCATCCATTTGTGACCTTAGACCAATGTGCCTTTGTGTACTGGGTGCTGTGTATATGTTGGGCTTTGATATTCTCTTTAATTATTTGAAATAAATAAATTTTTTCAACTTTCTTGTGTTTTTGGTTGTTGTAGTTTTTGTTTTCTAACACATTTTCATACTTCTTTGCATAGTCCCGGATTTTATATATTTCTCAGGTATCATTCAGTAGAATGCTTTTTTTTTATCCTGCACATAAAGCATATTAAAAGTAAAATAGAGCAAACATAGTCCGAAATAGACCATTTTTGCTCTTTAAACTCCTATTGATTTACTGCAGTATAGTTTCGACAGATAAATGTAATGTAGGCCCAAATGAAGTGTGCCTCTGTGAATGGCAACATATCGTAAAACCTATTGGAGGCGCCTTAAAATACTAATAGATTTTATATATCTAAGGCGTCATCTATGAACGGGGCTGCCCCAGAAGTCTGGCATCTTTTCAGCCCGGAAACTAGCCCCGTTCGCTCTATTTTTAAACAGGTGCACTCCAGTATCAGGCACACTACAACGTGCCCGTAGCACTTTGTAATGCGCCTGAGATCAGGGTGCGTGCTGGAGGTGTGTCACACTACAACCATTACACATTTATAGCTTCAGTACGGCAAATCCAGGTGCATTACTGCTGGAACAAGTAGACCACTATAAAAGTCGCTATATAGTAGCTAGAAAGAGTTAAATCTATGACCCGAGTAGAACAGGTTCATAGATTCAGGCGCATTCTACGCTACTTTTGCGCGCAAAAAAATGCCGCCTGGGTGCCAAAAATTCATACATGTCGTCCCTAGTGTTTACTTTAATCTTTTTTTTTTAAATGAATGCTTGTGTCCTTTTTCAGATACCAAAAATGCGTAACATATATAATGGTCAGTGTGATTGGAAATTAAAAAAGGACGGCATGTATGAAATTTGGTATTTAAAGGGAACCTGTAACATAGGTTATGCCCCCCTGGCTGAGGACAGCACAAGCTAGTGACAGACCTACTGTCCCTTATTCTGTAAGATGCTGTAGTTTTAGAGCATTTACCCCTCAAATCTAATTCATGAGTAGGTGTTAGCTCCGCCCACCAAAGGCTAGCCCCGCCCACCTGGCAGTTATTCACATGTTTCTACATATTCAAAGTAATAGGTTTGTCAGTTCAGGTGGGCGGGGCTCGTCTCAAGTGGGCGGAGTAAAAAAAATGACTCTTTGAATGACTCTTCGAATGACTCTTCTGGCTGATTTGAGCATTAAATACACGAAAACTACAGCATCTTACAGAATAAGGGACACAGCACTGGAAACAGCATAACTGACACTACCTTGTTCTGTCCTCAGCCAGAGGGGCAAAAACTATGTGACAGGTTTTCTTTAAGCACCAAATTTCACACGCATAATAATAGCCTAGAATGTGCCTGATTCATGAACCCGCTCTACAACGGATCATAAATCAGGCACATTCTAGCACTCAGACAACATTTCTGACTCAGGTAAACCACTTTGAAAGTGGTATACCTGTTCCAGCAGTAATTCGCCTAGAATTGCTGTAGCGAAGCTATAAATATATAGCTTCATACAGTTCTAGTGCGCCCGCTTCCCGCACGCCCCCGAAATCAGGCACATTACAAAGTGCCACGGGTGCTCTGTAATGCATCTTATACTGGTGTATGTTAAGTAATGAGAACGGGACAGGGCCTGATATCGGTCTGAAAATACACCAGACTCCTCGCGCAGCCTCGTTCATACATGTCCCCCTAAGAGTTCTTTGACTTCTTTGATGTTCAAGAAAAAAAGCATAGCAAATCAACCTAAATCCATATATATATTTTTTTATCCTTCCTGACCTATAGTGGTGATGAGAATATCTCAAAGTTGAATTAAGATTTAGCTACATTAAATACAGTCTATACTATTTTATTCAAAATATTCAAGAATAGAAAAACTATTGTATGCAATAACTAAAAAATACTAACAAGTGAATAGTTAACCATGTGACACTGAAATCCAATTTATTTACTGTTTCCTGCCCAATAACATAACTGTTCATTAAGGTTTTGACTAACTTTGTGCATCTCGGTATACAGTTACCTTGCAGGGATTATGTGGGCTCAAAAGCTGTGTGAAGTCAATCAGCAGCATACAGCTGATACCCTGTTGAGGTGGCCAGAGTTGAGGCTTGGATCAATAACAACCGTTAGATGTTGTTGCTAATAGAGACTATGGCACCATGATCATGAAGTATCAATAGGTTGTCATGGTAGCTAGGTTTCTAACAACTGACCCCATTTGTCATGTGGATTTGCTTAGTAGGCCTTAGGGCGCAGTCTAAAAAGATGACTCTAATACTTATCATGAAACTTACCTGGTATCTGTAAAGAACAAATGTCAATCAATGCAGCAGATCAATTGAAAAAATCTCTGTCAATCAAAAAATTACCTGTGGCTGAAATAAAACTTTTATTAATCCAACCATAAAACATTCCCATTTAAAAATGCATAAAATGCACTGCCCAACCCAGAAGTCCATATAGAGATAACCAAATTCCACACCAACAAAAGAGCAATATTGATATTAACCAAGCATGAACTTTTCTTAGTTGGACAGTTACTTGTACAGAAAAGCTTTTGGGATGACTCCTGATGTATTTATGTTTTCATTATGTTTAGATAAAAAAAACAAATTGGGCAACAAAACTATATCTGTATTGTTCCTAGTTTAGTCCTTCACAACATGGAACATTCACCCCGAAAAGGTCTTCCTTGCGTCCTAATAGCCTACAATAATAAGTCCTGTGATGGCCCTTTTACAATAGTCAATAAAAAATAATCCCAATGTGTTTTTTTCCCTATAAATGCTGTTAGGGGTTCATCTGTGGATAAAGAGGTTGTGGATGCGCTCATGCCTCTGTTCCCCAGTGCCACTTTTACTGACCTCTCAGCATTCCTGTTCCACTACCACTCGCTGTCTCTACCTGACTGGAAGGAATCCACTCCCTATGGCTCCTTAGGACTCTAAGAAATTTAAAGGGCTAGAGCACTGCTAATTAAAATCACCCGCACTGGACCTTTTATGAAGGCACTTCCCCCTTGCACTTCCTGCCAGTGTATTGGTGTATGTTCACAAGTGGCCATGTCAGGGGTAGTGACCTGGGACTCCTCCGCAGTGAAGTCCATCCCACCTTGTGGCAGACTCTGGTATATACCGGGAGGCTCCTTAGAGTTTGCTTTCTGCCGTGGTTCAATAAGTCATCTCTCACGGTGACCAGGAGGATCCACTACCATCACCTGTGACATGTACAGTAGACACTAGTGGCCATATTAGATGACCCGAGCCTCTGCAAGATGCCTGTTGGCTAAACTTGCTTACATTAGGATATCACCTGCTTCAGGGGGACCCACCCAGAAGCCTCTCAATGCACAAGAATTATCTCTGATCATTCAAACTTTTTTAGGTCATCCATTCACACTCTTAGGTTTTCTCTTCCCAAACGAACCCCCCTTGGGGGTACCATTATACCTCACTTTTCTGGCACTGATCCTTCCCCCACTTCACTGATTCAAGTTTATGCCTTTGTCTTTGTTCTCCAGATTTTATCTTCATGTGATTCCTCTTGTAAAGCTCCTGGTAATTTTTTAAATTAATGGAGAAATCTTAAAGGGCACCATCTAGTATCTTACTGAACCTCTGACTATACAGGTTGGAGCACTCCACAGAGAGAATATGTAGTTCCTTGTGATGCCGCATTCTACCTATACGGTTCTCCTGGGCCACCCGTGGCTGCTGCTCTGCACTCTTGTATTGGACTGACGAACAGGCAAAGTCACTCACTGGGTAAAACAGTGCCATCCCTGGTGTTTCACACTTCTTCACTTGGTGCATCCTGTTTCTCTGTCCATGCTCTCAATCCTGCCCCCAAGCCTTTCAACTCCATATCAAGAGTTTGCAGATATTTTCAGTGAGAAACAAGCAGAGATTATTCCGCCTCATCAGGCCTATGACCAGCCGATAGATTTTATGCCCTTTAGATGCCTCTTCAAGGCAGAGTGTACCCATTGTTTGTGCCCGAAACCCAAGCCATGTCAGCCTGCATCAAGGAAAATTTGCAAAAGGGTTTTATTCACAAGTCTTCTTCTCCTGTCACTGCTGGGTTTTTATTTGTAGAAAAGGATGGTTTTCTTCACCCCTGCATCGACTATCTGAGTTTAAAAAAGATCACCATCAAGAACTGGTATCCACTACCCCTGATCTCTAAGCTCTTTGATTGGTTAAGTAGAACCAGAATTTTCACTAAACTAGAGTTGCATGGAGTTTACAACCTGATCTGTATCCATGAAGGCAACAAATGGAAGACCGCCTTCAACATTTGTAATGGGCATTTCAAGTATTTCGTGATGTCCTTTGGCCTCTGCAATGCCCCAGTCATCTTCCAGGACTTTGTCAATGAAATCTTCCAAGACCTGCTATACGTTTGTGTCGCAGTATGTGTAGGTGACAACTTGATCTTTTCTCCTGATCTCAAGTCTCATCATGACCATGTGTGCCTGGTTCTAAGATGTTTTTGTGTCAATGTTTTGATTTTTGAACAGACCAGTCTACTGTTCCCGTGGTACATTGTTTCTGATAGTGGTCTGCAAATGGATCCTGATAAATTGTTGTTTTTCGATGGCCATGACCTGTAGGACTTCAGGCTATCCAGTGATTTTTGGAGTTTGCGAACTGTTATCATAAATTTATTCCCCAGTTCTCTACTCTGACAGCCCTTATAGTGGCACTGACTAAAAAGAACTCAAATCCTAAACTCTGGCCAACTTAAGTGAAAGACACTTTTGCCCATCTGAAAGCTACATTTCCACATCATGGATTCTAACTCACCCGAACCCAGAAAAACCTTCCTACTTAGAGGTGGATGCCTCTTCCATGGAAGCCGGATCTGTTCTCATACAGAATACTCTCAAAGGCAAGACCATAACATGCATTTTTTTCTCATAAACCTTCTCCTCTGCAGAAAGAAATTATACCATTAGGGATCGAGAATTGCTGACCATTAAATCGGCATTAGAAGAGTGGCGTCATTTTCTGACCATAAAAATCTACTCTACCTCCAGACTGCTCAATAGTTAAATCCCAGGCAAGCTAGATTGTCAATATTTTTCTTTTGATTCTATTTTCCGCTACATTTTAGGCCTGCAGAGAAAAACATGATGGCTGATGCTCTTTCCTGTTCTTTGGATATTGCTGGATTTGACTCCCCGCATCAGCACATCATTCCTCCAGAACACTTGGTTGCTGCAGCACCCATCAACCTCCAATGGATTCCTCTGGGCAAACCTTAATTTATCCAACTTTAGAAGAGTGAAGAAATCAGGCGATACCTTTTTTTCTTCACTCTTCTACTACTTTCTATGGCTAACAAGGTACAACATTATACTTCCAACTTTAGAGGAATAGAATTCTTAAATGGCGTCACTCATCCAAGCTAGTCAGCCATATGGGAATTCAAAAATCTTTATTTTTATTCTAATGACATTATTAGTGCTCTAATCTTGTTGAGGATGTCAAAAATTTTGTTTTCTCTTGTTCCTGTTATGCCCACAGCAAATCATCTCATCTCAAGCCATCTGGACTGCTACTGTCCTTACCTGTGCCTGAGAAACCATGGACTTGTATTGCTCAGAGACCATTTTTTCCAAGTTGTCCCCTTTTCTGCCACTTCCAGGTCTATCTTCTGATCCTCAGCTTGCCTCCCATCTCTTCCAGCACATATTCCGCCTGTTTGGACTTCCTCTTCATATTTTGTCTGATCGAGGGGTTCAGTTTGTCTCTAAATTCTGACAGGAACTCTGTAACCAACTACAAGTTAAGTTGGACTTCTCTTCTGCTTACCACTTTTAGCCTTATGGACAAGTAGAGAGAGTGAATCAAGTCCTTGTAACTATCTTCATCTTTTCGTTTAATCTCATCAAGTAAACTAGTCTGACTTTATTTCATTGGCTTAATTTTTGTACAACAATCTTGATTCTGATTCTGCTGAAGCTTTCTTCATGGTTTATGGGTGACATCTTTGCGCCTGCCTACTGCTTTGAATGCTCCTTCTGGGGATACCCGGGTCCAAGAAATTTTCTGCATCTGGCAGAATATCCATCAGTCACTCCTCCTGGCTTCCTCCTGGACTAAGATACAGGCAGATAGGAACCGAATACCTCCTCCTGTGTTCCATCCTGGTGATAAGATGTGACTGTCCACCAAATACGTCTGCCTCAAGAATCTCAGCCTCAAGCATGGAACTCACTTTCTAGGTCTCGTCTCAGTTCCATGTCACATCAACCCAGCGTGATACAAGCTTTGCCTGCCTCCATCTATGCAGATCCCAAAATCCTTCCATGTCTCTCTTTTAATGCTCCTGTTCCTTTCTTGCTTTTCCCAGAAGACTGGAACATCCATTATGGAAGCAGGTTTTGGTGATATTTTTGAGGTTCAAGAAATTCTATCTTTCCCCTACCAGATATATCCCAGTGCTATGAGCCCTGATGAATCCTCTGGATTGAGGAGGAAACGCGTTTCTTCCATATTATCTCTGCTATTTACCACTGTTTAATAGGTGGACCATATGAGGGATTATTGTATATCCCAGTGCTATGAGCCCTGATGAATCCTCTGGATTGAGGAGGAAATGCGTTGGCTTTGGCTTTATTGGGACAGTATAGGTCCAGATGATATTATTGGGACATTATAGGTCCAGGTTCAGTATAAATATCATATATACCCCAGTTTTGTCATATCTGGTATAGAGGGTTTTCATCATTAATGTATGTAGGTTGTTGCAGGGAGATATAGATAGGAGGTTCCGGTGGAGTCGTCCTTTTTGGGACGAGGGCTCCGTTCTTCTAGGTAGGGATTGAGTATTAATAATAGGGGAAGTTAGGGTTTTTGTAGGGTTTTTAGAGTAATGTTAATAAATGTTATGTTTTATCAATTTTGTTAGGCTATCCCTACTTTTGTAAGTATTTGTCTAGTTCAAGAAATTCTGGCAGAGAAACATCTAAGAGGTAAAGGTTTTTTTCTTATAGACTGGCAGGGATTCAGGCCCAAGGAGAGGCCGTGTGAGCCAAGAGAGAACATCAATGTCTCTGGCCTCATGCACAGATTCTACTGACAGCAGACCCAGAAGAAGGGACTTAAGAGGAGGTACTGTCATGATGCATGGCATGGTCCTTCATCCAGAAGCTGCACCCAGACGCTGGACCCTTTATTAAGGCACTTTCCCCTGAACTCCCTGCCAGTTTATTGGTGTGTGTTTCCCTGAGTTTTGTGTTCACATTCATGCTTTCTGGACTTCTCGCCTGTGATCATGACTATTCTCTGCATGCCCTGACCCTTTGCGAGTGACCTAACCATGTTTGTCTGCTGCCTCAGTCAAAATAAACTGCTGAAACAGGTAGTGGTCACCTATGTTTGCTATCCAATGTGTAGGGATAGGGTGCCTCCCACAAAGAAATATCAACCAATGAATATAGTCAAAACATTAAAAAGTATAAAGTAAGGAGCCAGCTTACCCACATGTTGGTCCTGCATAATAGTTTGTATCAAGATGAATACAAAGCCAATCATTTCCTTCCCATTCTATTGTGCATGCATATGTCAAACTCATTGCTCATGCGCAAGCTCCAGGTGCCGGCTAGGAGCGGGTGATTAATGGCTTACTCACCTACTAGTTAGTCAGCGCTATCGATGTAATATTGAAGATTATCTTACTTCAGTAAAATTCCCCATTTCGTAGGGTAGTATTCTATCACATAGCCGCAGTATACAAATAGATATGTACCCTATTACAGTATAGGGATAGTTTTGTCACCCAGTCTTGTCTTCAATATAACTGTTGATTTATGCTATACAAAATGAAGACATGAATACATCAGGAGTCATTCAATTTTTTTTATCTTAACAAATTCAGAAAACATCTCTGATAATTTAATTAATACAGTGCTTGAAAGAGTAAGTCGCGGGTATTTCCCATAAAAGATGGAAAACTATAAAACTATAAAACTATAGGTAATTTAGTAGAACTCACCGAATCATCCTATTGTGAGAAAACAAAGTGACAAATATAATACATTTAAGTTATACTGTAGACTCTACTTGTTCAATTGGTTGCAGGCAATAAGCAGAGAAAAAGATATAAAAAATATATATAGAAAAAAAATCCTATATTCCCTTTGATTTTTTTTTAGTGCTGCTAGTATGTTGTGTCTGCATTGCTTTTTGCTGAATGTCAGCGTGCTCCTATACAATTTTTTTTTTTAAACTGCCTTGGATGTGCTGACCAACTTTTGCTTTTTGAACTTGGAAAATTGGCCCACTAAGATCCAAAATACAGTCTGAAGAAGTAGGAAAATCAGTTGCAAAGTCAATTGCAATGTGTTTTCAGAGAGAATTAAGAAGTTGCAAAGGTTAGATTAGCGTGACTTTGGTGCAACACTTTTTTTAGTATAAACAGAACGTGCTGTTACACAGTCTTTGAATGAGAAAGGGTAAGTCAGTAGTAATGAAGAGACATTATTTCAGAGATTCAAAAACTCCAGAGTAACTGGTAAACTTGGCATAGTGACCCCTCGGAAATCATTACCTTTTTATTGTGCTATAGGATAAAGTTCTTTCCAGGTGGTATTTCACATACACGCACTAGAGCAACAGATATAATTTGATCAAGATCTATGATGAACTGAGGCTCAAAGGCTAGATTGGTGGAATCAAAGAATGGTACAAGGCATCTTCTATGATGCTGAAAATGAAACAATTAAAAAGGGACAAGTTTGTCTGACATGAGATTAGATGATGTGTAGTTTCCATATAGGGTTCTTATCCAGTATAAATGTTTACCAGTTGATAGTCTCTTTCCAACAGATGGCCAATTTGATTGCTAGAAGTAGTTTTACAATAGTTGTTTCAACTGAGAGAAGAGAAGATCTTGGAGATGAAGCCAGAAGCCATAGCTCTCCCTTTTATTTTACTGTAGAAAATAATGCTTCAACCTCCAAGAAGTGTTTATATAGGTGTAGATTTTGCATACCTAAAGGTGAGGCTTAGACATTTTTCAGATGCTTCATTATCATGGGGAGTAAAATTTTTGGCAGCATGCGGACTTGTCAGTGAAGCTTCTTTAGGTCTTGAGAAAAGAACATCATTCAGATAGACCATCTCACAGATGTACAGTAGATCATGGAAAATGTAATTTGCAAAATCTTGGAATACTGCTTAGCATTGCAGAGACTGAAGGGCATAACTGTGTATTTAAAGGGAGAAAGTGTTGTTATACTTGTTTCCTTCATGATCCAAACTAAGTTGTAGACACCCCTCTGATCCAGTTTGCAGAACATCTTGGCTCTCTGTATTCTGTCAAATAAATTAATAATCCAAGAAGTTGATATTTATTTTGCATAGTAATTGTATTCAAGCCTGTGTAATCAGTGCACAGGATTAGAGACATATCTTTCCTCTAGACAAAAAAGAATACTGCTCCTGTTGGAGAAGGCGACTGTAGCATCAGGCTCCAATCTAGATTGATTTTTTTTTTTTTTAAATACAAGGACATCTAGATTAAGGAAGAGGCAAAGAGTATGCTCTACCCATTGAGGAGTAGTCCCCTGCAGTAAGGTGATCAAGCAATTGTACAGTCTGTATGGAGACTGCTTTTTTTTTACTGAGAAATTAGCAAGAATTTCTTAAAAAGCTCAAGAAGTTCAGCAGTAAGTAGTTTTAAAAACAGTAATATAACAAAAGAATAATAACACACATAAAACCTTTAAAGCCGGGCTTACCTTGACATATAACCCCTGGGCTTCTTAATTTATAAACGTGATAGAGGTTTTCCAGTTGGGTTGGTAGTAGTTGATGCTGGTAGTTAATCACTAGAGAAGAATTGATGACATTACCCTCTAAATTTGAATAACTGTGCTGTGACATGAGAGTGGCAGGCATAGTAATATAATGTGATAAGTAGCTTTTGCCTAGTGTAGCATCTCCAACTTGCTTTAGCTCCACAATAAAGACATATTGCTACTGTAGCTGTGTTGATGTTCCTCCTCAGAAATATTTTATTTCTTTGCTTGTGTGGGATTATCTCACTGGATAGTTATAGGTGGCACAAGCAGTATTTTAAAGATAAAAGCCAGATGAGGTGGTATTAATACTGTGTAATAGTAAGTGTAAGTTTAGACGAGAAACTCTAGAATGCACTGGATTTATCAATGGATGATAAATATGGTGCATGCTTAGACTAGAGACAGAAATTTCACACGTAAGGTCACTTTATGCCAATTTAGCATGGAGAGAGAGAGAGAAAGAAAGAGAAAGAGAATGTGTTTGTTATGATGTGATGCACTGTACATCTGCTTACAGAACACATTCAATGATAAGACTAAGACAAGCATGAGGAGAAGGGTTAATGCTGGCTGTATTCTGTGAATGCTGATGAGTAAGTCTACGTCACATTGCACAGGCGCTCTGTGTTGGAACAAAGGCATACAATCACACACAAATACACTTACATACAAGAATAAACAGCAGCTTCTACATACATACATAGCAGGTTTACACAAACAAGCATAATATTTAGCTCATGTATTTGTTACAAAACTGTTTTTCAATTATGTGTTATCTATGAAACGTTAAATCTAAAACCTGGCATAACGAGGTGCTTTTCCTAGCACACAGCATGTAGAGGCTGCAGTCTGCTTATGAGCTTCTTCCACATCAGAGAGAATACCAGTGACAGGAGGTGGTGCTGAAATAGACAGCTCCCTGTTCCAGAACAGCACAGAGTACCGGAGAGCAAAAGGAGGACGTGGTGCTGAAAGAACAGCTCCATATTCCAAAGCACACAAAGCGGTGGAGACACGGGAGGAACGTGCTGCTGAGAAAACAGCTTTATGCTCAAGCGCTAGTGAGATAGACACCAGAGGGATGTGGTGCTGAAGGAACAGCTCCATGCTTCAGGACTGGTGAGACGGACACCAGAGGGATGTGGTGCTGAAGGAACAGCTCCATGCTTCAGCCCTTGTGAGACAGACACCAGAGGGATGTGGTGCTGAAGGAACAGCTCCATGCTTCAGCACTGGTGAGTTAGACACCAGAGGGATGTGGTGCTGAAGGAACAGCTCCATGCTTCAGCACTAGTGAGATAGACACCAGAGAGATGTGGTGTTAAAGGAAAAGCTCCATACTTCAGCATTGCTGAGATAGACACCAGAGAGATGTGGTGCTGAAAGAACTGCCTTCTAGACAATGTTCTTGTAGTGCTTAGGGTACTACTGAAGCCTACTGTTATTCTAGGGTACTCTTTGCTCACATACATTCATGTGTAGCAAGCTCTCAATGAATCTGTTTTTGTGTGTAGACGCCCTTTCCACAATAGGCTGTAAAGGCTGTGGCTTTGTATTTCTCTGGAGCTAAAGATTCAGCTTTATATGATTCACATCATTTGTCTTGTCCTACATGTTTTACTACTTGGTTTATTCTATTACGGACTGCTCTGCTTGGGCTCTGTGTAAATGAGAGACTTTACTTGGGATGCCCTAATGCTGGATCTCCACAGATTTCATGGCGGTGGCACGAAAAATCTAAACTTTGCTGACTGTGAATATCCTGGGTTGTGTGGGGATCATTCTGTTTTCAGTTTACTGCAGGATCCAGGACAGATCCCAGGAGCTGGTGCAGATTGTGAGAAGTTCTGACCGCAGAGTAAGGAGCAGGAACACCAAAGTAGGAGCTTTGGTTGACCGAGAGTCAATTCTACAAAGATTAGAACACCTAGAGGAAGTAGTTTACAACCAACTAAATGGTAAGCCAAACATTGTATTCAATTTGTCAGGTCCATGACCCAAATTTCTAGCTAGTATTTGTTGTGGTTTCTATGGTTTATTTGAGAGTAACATTTGTTGTTACGATTTATATTTGGTATCCATAGGGTGGATCAATGTACAAATTGAAATACATTGAGTATACATTTATTTAAAAATCTAATTGAATTCTTTTGCATATAAAATATTATTAAATTGGAAACATTTAAACATACTCATTTCTAATGCACAATCTTTCAGTATTTTACTCCTAAAATTACAGTGTGTCTGTTTATGTTTGTGACCTTTAATACACAGGCTAAAAAAACATTATTTCCACATCACAAATAATTGATTGCATTTGTTTCTTTATGTAGGCAGGTCCATTGACCTTGGCCAAGTTCCTGCATTGGTACATGCTATGGACTTTGGATGCTCCATAGCATGTAACTAATAGAAAGATCAGTGCTATTTGAAATAAGAATTTGCAGTGGCAGATAATTTAACTAGAAATATTCTCTCTAACGATAGAAACACGATGACTTAAAGCTTTAAAAGCGTTGCTAAATGTTGGTGAGTGCAGTGGAGCAATAACATTAAATTAGTGTAAAAGGATTTAAAAGTAAAAGGTCACAGTGCAATCACTGAATCGAGAGGAATCTCGGCACCTAGGGGTTCCCTCGATGTAGACATTCCCTTCTCTGTTAAATAGTGCTGGATGTATCATCTTTTAGTTTTGGGTTTGTACACAATAAAATGTCTACCTAACATCATAAACCTACAGTACATTGCATGGTTCTGTCAATTCATACAGTGGCTAAAAAGCAATAATTTGTATCTATCGCAGCTCAGCAACAGTACTAAAGAAGACAAATTATGTTTTTTGGGGTTTTTTTTATAAACTCTTTCTTAAGCCTTTTAATTGAAAAACGTCCTTCAGACACCAAAGAGGTTAATGATGACAAGACCATCTACCTGAGTTATATTATTGCTCCTAAGAGTCAATGTCCGATTCACAAAACATTGATTTATTGGCCTGTGGTATTAACTAGTACCAGGATCGTTATATACATACACTTTCAAAGAATACTTGACATTCCTCAGAAGATAGAAACAAAGAGAAAAACAAAATAATTGATACATATAGGCAATTGGTAGGAGAGCTACATATTGGTAATGCATTCATTGGTAGTTTACAGGATTTTATGCAAGAAACCATGATTTCAGTGTCTAGCAAATCAAATTAACAGTATAATTAAGGTAGATGAAGTTCTAATTGATTATTTTATCCTATACATATAAAATAAATAGCTTATGCAATGAGTCCTAATGTATTTTAGTCTAAATTGAATAGTTAGTAATGTACATCTTTTTAACATTCAAAGGAAATGATTAACAAACAACTGAATACACTACATAAAAAATATGTTCAATAACTATCCCTTTCAACACATACATGTAAGATTATGATGATATGTTATACAAATCATTTTTATTTTAAATGTAGCCTTTTGTTTAATTTATCATTATGTGTTATTTAATAGACTAAAAAGTTATTGCAGAGGTAAATGGCTATTTTTATTGAAAACAAAGTTTCTTATGGTTTTCATGGCATCACTTTGCTTTTGTCTGTGTTCTACTTTATATAGATAATAGAACTTTCTTTAAGTTTTAGCAACAGAAGCTGTCAGAATGATTACATAGTATGCACACTGTGATTTAGAGATAGATTTTAGTATGCTCAATAAAGCTGCTCTAGAGAAGGATATGTTCACTTGGCACATTTACTTATGCTGTTTTCCTTCAGCTTTAATAAGCTGTGATCAGTCAAAACTCTTGTCTGATGTATTGACATCTTTAGCTTCAGTGGAATCTTCCAAAGACATAAACCATAATATGGTCTCTAAAGCTTGTAAAGTTTGTACAATGCCATGTGATGATCTTCAACAAGACACACACTTAAATAAACAAAATACAGTAAAATAGTCTAGCTTATCAAGATATTTAATTTTAAAAACAATAAGGTATCTTTTGCTCCCCAGTTATTTGTTAGATAAAACCAAATAAAATAAATAAACAATATAAACTGTATGGTAATATGGCTTTCGTCATTTAAAATGCAGAGCTTTTTTTATGGCTAAGTCTATCCTGCTCTACATAAATGCTAAGTTGTTATGATAGTGTTTATTATTATTGCCTGAATAAAATGTACATGTTTATATCATCAAAATAAAGCTGCCTTTAATGTTTAAAATATATCTTTATAAACATTTCTTCTGTGCAAATGTTTTTTTTTTCTACAAACAGAGCAGTCCCTGTAGGTTGTTGTTGGCGTACAGCCTCAATAGTATGCTGATACATGAGGCATGCCTGACTGCATTCCAAGCTACTACCACTGGGTTTTGAGAACCAGAATTTAAAATACTGAATATGTTCTCTATTAGTATTTATTTATGATTTTAGACTTGTATGTAAGCGCGATAAAAAGTATTCTTACAAGGTTTCAGTAGCATAGCATAAATACAGTTTGATGCATAATATAAATACAATTAGGGAAATTTAGACACTGATTGGTGGACTGTTCATGAACCAAGTTCCTTTGTAGATTGTGAAGATCTTTACTGTACATCTACAAAGGGGCTTGGTTCAATTTACTTGTCATCACATACGTACATGTTATCTGATTGTCCATTCAGTAGGTGATTGAATCTTTTGTTTATCCATTGTTATTACACTGATGACTATCCTCATGCATATTTAGCTAAATTAAAACAAATTAGATTTCATTTTAGATATAAAGATATGGATATTTGAAAGTGTATTTTGCTTTATTGTACTGAATAAGTTGGTCATCCATAGCTAGAAAATCACTTAGGGTCCTAGCCCTAATACCATGTTGTGAGGCGTCATTCAAATGCAAGACATACTGTAAAGTACCACTTAAAGACAGACCAGTCATGTAGTTATATAAGATGATATGTATAGAACATTTACATGTACAAATATGACACAGCAATGTAGGGAACATGATATCAATGTTCAAAACATTAGATCATAGAATGCTATTGTCATAGAGTTTGCAAGATGTCATGTGATAAATGTGTACACACATGATTGGATCTACAAATGTGAAAAAGCATGTGGTTTGCCAAAATTTCCATATAGGTGGGGCCTATGTTTATGGTCAGATGTACTTGATATATATATCAGAGCTGTACATTTTAATATTTAAGTAGAATAGATATGGAAGTGACCTATATGATGTTTTCTACTTGTAGGACTATTGCTTCTCAGCACTTCAGGCAGCCTAAGCTGTATCAGTAGAAGAGTCAATATGGCTTCAGGTGTACACTCTAATGTAGAGCAAGCAATACACTTGAGATTTTGGATGGCAAAACAGGCCAATTAAAATATTTTTTTGTGGACCAAAAAGTGTGACAGATGCTGTTCAAGAAAGCAGATATCAGTTTAACAGTTGCTCTTCCATGTTAGATTTTTTTTAGTCATGACTGGGTGCTGTAGTTAAAAATGTATGCCAAATGATATATCTGTATCTCATTAATGGATGCAAGTATAAGTTGTACAGAAAAATCCCAAATTTATGGGCAGCTTTACTTTGGCCTAATTTATGCTTAAGAAGTCAATCTGATCGATGTTGCCACCTTTTTTCCCTACTTCTGCTCTAATTCTAGGTGCTGTTTTCAGGTTTCAAACAACCCCCAATAACTTATCCTCTTTGCTGTGCCATCACACCGTTTTTTTTATAGGTGCCTAAGATGTTTATAAAGAGGATGCATGTTGCTTTTCCAAGTCCTGCCATTCCCCCAGATACAGTGGTTACTCTGTGCCCTCAGTCTGAGCCACAAAGCTATGAAAATCACATTGTTCCAAATGTAAGATAGAAGACATCCATGACAATGACAACCAAATGGTTCAAGCAGTGCCAGCTACGGTGTCTTCAGAAAACTCCACAATGTCTTATAAGTCTATAAGAATACCCCACTGACAATAACATCTACAGTACACACAGGCTTAGTCCCAATGCCTTCATAGCAATGACATAATTATGATAAATCTTTGACAGGAAGCTTTAGGAGAATCAGAATAGAGAAATAAACTCTGATCCAAATTCATAGCTCCTCTACTAAATATTAGCAAATTAGGTAAAAACTTTACTCTTCATGCAGGTACAAACATAGCTTGCAGGTGATATTACTAAAAATTCACTACTAGAAAGGATGTGTGGCATAAATCTATAACTGTTTACCCTTCACTTTTCTACCATAGCCTTGTAATGTAATGCTGTAATACTACCAGGGTAGTATCTATGGTATATTTGCCTTTGAGTAGAACTAAAAATTAAAAGGGTTACCCAAACCTAAATAAATAACAAAAAATTCTCAAATATCTGTCTTAATTCATATCCCTGTAATGTTTTCTATGCTAATAGGTAGTTTTCCTGTGCTGTTATATGGCCTCCCATTTCCAGTTTAAAAGTTGTTACCATTTTGTCCCTTAAAACTACAAGTCCCAGGATTTTTTGCTGTGCCTTGTCTATCTTGCTCTCTTGAAACTGCAATCTATGTGTACATTTCCCTGTTTCCTACCCCATGTTAAAAGCTTTGGGAAACTGGGTGTGGGTTCTCTGAAAACAAAATTCAAACACCTTTTGGTACCTGATCTTTTAAACTCCACAAAGAGCTATTTCCTGTGTTTTGACACACACAACTATTGAGCATCTTGTTATCAAACAGATAATATAGAAAATGTAATAAAATGATATTACAAAATGCCCTACTGGGTAAGGTAAATAGCCAAAAACTGGCCCTATAAGCACATTGACATTCTAATCTTCTTATTTATTTAGAATTATATCTAGTGAATCCATCTATGTCCTTAGTATTAACCACAGGAAAGTAATTGCACTACAGAAACATAGACATGCATCAATTTCAATAGATTGCATAATATATTATTATATACTATTCCTTATTTTAACGTGCCATTATTTCAGGGTGCTGTACACTCAAGGAGGGTTACATACATAAAATAAGACCAAACAAAGTACAATGGCAACACTAAATGACTAACAATGGTACAGATAGAGAGAGCACCCTTCCCACGAAGGCTTACAATCTTATACAATAGTGTGTGTTATTATTGAGATGTGTATTTAACCCCTTGCCAACATGTGACATAAACTTATGTCATCATGCCGATAAGAAGATAGGGATCGAGCTAAGGCGGCGGGTGCCGGCTGTTTATTATAGACGCACTGTTCCTCCCCTGGTCACTCTCCTCCCAGATACATCTTTTTGTATTATCTAATAATGCAGAAGGATGTACAAGCAATTAAGCCCCCTAGTGAACAGGTGCCCTAGGGGAACTACAAGCACAAATATTTTTTTAAAAAGTTTTAAAAATAAATATTAAAAGTTCAAAACAACTCCTTCAGCCATTTTACAAATAAAAAATTTAAAAAATTAAACATAATTAGTATGACCACTTCCATAAAATTGTGATTTAATAAAATATGACATCTTTTATCCTCTACATTGAACACTCTAGAAAGAAAATTCCAAATGCCAGAATTGTGGATTTTTTTTCATTTCACTTCCCTAAAAACTGCAATAAAAAGTGGTCAAAAAGTCACATGTACCCAAAAATATGAAAACAAAGTACAATTCAGCCCACAAAAAAATGAGCCCTCACTTAGGTTCATAGGTGAAAAAACAAAACAGTTATTGGTCACAGAAAATGGCACTGCAGCGCAAAGTTAAGAAATGGAGAATTTTTTTTTAAAGTACTAAAACAGAACAAAAAATCCTACATATTTGGAATCACTGGAATTATTCCAACCCACAGAATAAAGAAAACACACAAAACACACAATTATACCAGAGAGTGAATGCCATAAAAACAAAGCCCTCACAAATGTGACACAAGTATGTTTTTTCCCCATTTCACTCCACTTAGAATATATCTTTAGTTTCTCAGTACATTACATGGTACGGTCAATGACACCATTAAAAAGAGCATATTCTAATGAAAAAACAAAAAAACAAGCTCTTATATGTCTATGTAAATGGAGAAAGTAAAAAGTTATGGTTCTTGGAAGGCTGCATGGAAAAAAGAGGTAATGTCTAAAATATAACGTTTATTAAAAATAAATTAAAATTAGTGTTGAGCGATTATGTTGGCCATCGACATCGGTCGATGGTCGATAGTCGACCATCATCGACAAGATAGTCGATGGTCGATGGTAGATTATGATCGATGACCATTAAAGTCTATGGGAGAGCAACAACACCTTCATTCTTACACCCAAACAGGGCTGGAGAAGCTGGAATTAACATCCACAACAGTCAAATGGATACGTGCTACATCTTAGGCAACACACTTAGGTTATAAAAGCCACAGAAAAATCTCACACACCATTCACTATTCCTGTCTTGCACCACAGCATGACCCTTAAACCTGCATGACCCACAAATTAAAAAAGTGCCAGAAGGCAGTATGATTTGAACCATCATTTTACTTGAACTGGACATTGAATATCCCTGTCCTGGAACGCAGCATGAGCCCCAAACCTGCATGACCTCCAGATTTAAAAAGTGCCGGAAAAAGGATTCTTTCAACCACCATTTTAGTTGAACTGGACATTGACTATACCTGTCCTGTACCACAGTATGACCATTAAACCTGCATGACCCCAGATTAAAAAGTGCCGGAAAAAAGGAGTCTTTCAAACACCATTTTAGTTGAACTGGACATTGACTAGAACTGTCCTGGACCGCAGCATGACCCCAAAACCACATGACCCACATGACGATGATGATGATGACATTTGTGGCCGTGACTGGGAGGACGAGGAGGTAAGACTGCTGGATGCAGGTTGCATTAACCACTGAAGGACAGATTGGCGATGATGTTCGTTGACTATACCTGTCCTGGGCCACAGCATGAGCCCCAAACCTGCATGACCCCCACATTTAAAAAGTGCCGGAAAAAGGAGTATTTCAAACAACATTTTAGTTTCACTGGACATTGACTATACCTGTCCTTGACCGCAGTATGACCATTAAACCTGTCTGACCACCAAATTAAAAAGTGCCGGGAAAAGGAGTCTTTGAACCACCATTTTAGTTTCAACGGACATTGACTATACCTGTCCTGGGCCACAGCATGAGCCCCAAACCTGCATGACCCCAGATTAAAAAGTGCCAGAAAAAGGAGTCTTTCAACCACCATTTTAGTTTCACTGGACATATACTGTCCCTGTCCTGGGTAGCACTTGCCCCTCCGTATGAGTGCGGACCAATTTAGCTTCCCTTCGAAATACTGGTGGTTAACGCTCCTGTTCCACCCAGGTGCCCTTTTTCTTGGCATTCTTTTTCTCATTTTACTCAACGTGCTGGAGGAAATTGTCTCTGTACTTTGTTCTCTGTCCGTGCTCCATACTCTATGTCTCTGAATAACCTACATCTGGTCAAGTTTTCCTGTACCTCCTTGTACAATTCAGAGGATTTTTTTTACCAGCTATTTGGTACGTGCAAGTTTGTGTAGTAGTTTAATTCTAGAAAAATATTTTTAAAATAGGATGGAATTTCCACCATGTCTTTGTTACTCTTTTTATAATTGTATTAAATGGGTTGTGTCTAATACAGCTATGTTAAAGATCTTGCAAAAAAACAGTCTTTTTGCAATATGTGTCCATTATTAGTGTCCTGCCTATTCCTGTTTCTGACAGCACCATCACCCTTGAGCCACTCTTGACAATTGTGAAGAACAAATGTCTGTTAGAAAACCCATTTTATAACAAAAGGACATGTTGTCTAGCTGCAAGTCACAGCAAAAGGCCCCCAAAAATTCAAAACATGACAATTGTGCTGGATGCGGGTTTTAAAATTAACCACTGAAGGACAGATTGGCGACGCTGTTCATTACTGAGATTCACAGGGCCCTGACCCAGCGATGACAGGCCTGACGGTCCTGCAACTGACGATCCGTGGCATGCGTGTTGTCCCCCAGCACTGGAAGGAGCACTTCTCTCGTACCTTACCTCCATGTCCTACCCCCCTTTTTGCTCGCTTACCACCTGAATTTCGCTCCATGTTCAGAAATATAAAAATTTGAGAAGGTAGGGAAGAGTTTTGGAAAAGTCTCTTATTAAAAGAGGGCAAATCACAGCTATTCTCAAATCCATAAAAAATCAAAACAAAATTGCTGGATTCAAATTTTAACTGCAAAGAGATCTATCAAAAAGCTGGCCTGCGCCAAAGTGAAAAAAACAAGTATCTGAAATGTATTCGGATAAAACAAGGGATTTTTTTGGCACCTTTCAATTCACCTGTGGTGACTACAAAATTGCTGTATTCACATTTAAGTGCAAGGTGCCTCCCAAAGAACAAAGCTGTAGTGCAACCAAAGTGAAAAAACCGTATCTGTAATGTATTTGGATAATAAAAGGTATTTTTGGCACCTATCATTTCACCTGTGGTAGCTACACAATTGGCTGGATTCAAAATTTAACGCAAGGTGGCTTATCAACAAATCTGGACTTTGGCAAAAGTGCAAAAAACACGATCTGTAATGTATTCGGATAATAAAGGTATTTTTGGCACCTTTCAATTCACCTGTGGTGTCTACAAATTTGCTGTATTTTACATTTAAGTGCAAGGTACCTCAATGAACAAAGCTGCAGGGGCGCCAAGTGAAAAAAACATATCTGTAATGTTTCGGATAAAAAAGGTATTTTTGGCACCTATCAACCTGTGCTGACTACAAAATTGCTGGATTCTATTTTAAATGCAAGGGGGGACTATATCAACAAAGCTGGAATGGGCAAAATTTAAAAAGAACACCTATCTGAAATGTTATACTGATATATAAAAGTGGAAATTTGCACCTAACAAAGAGACCTGCAGTTACTATAAAAGATGGTATCCTAATATAAGTTCAGGCTGCCCAATATCCAGGAAGTATTTCAATAGAAAACTGTTAATTTAAAAAAGCTTTGCAGTGCAATGTCTAAAACTAAGTCTTGGTGAACTTTATCCAGTATTTTTTTATAGAGCTTGTCTTGTTGCCCGCGCCCCCCCCCCCCCCCGCTCCCCTCCGTGACTTTTCAGCGGTAGGATGCTTCTTTAAAATTCTCTACTAACTACATAAAATCTTCCAATCTCTGATCTAACTAAGTTGTAAGGATCACAGTAACAGTAGAGCTTTCTCTGTGAGGAAATTTGAATAATTTCGCTGAACTGGTTGGACACAGGCAGAGCGCACGTCCTACTGCTATGAGAGTGAGGGCACTGATCATGAACAGGAAGGGCTGTTCTATGTAAAACGAGGTCATGTGATTTTTCCAGCAAACGCAACCATACACATCCTAGTCATGACGTCGCACACACATCTCACCCTGCTTATTCTGTAAGCTGATTTTCTGGCCCCCAAATGACAGGAAGTGCAAAAATGGCGCGTCTTAATAGATGTATGCACAGATTTTAACCTAAATTATCGCCATGATCTAAAAATTTCGATCAACATAAAAACTGTGCCGATTTCAACTTTGTCGATAATAATCGCTCAACACTACTTAAAATATATCCCACTAACAACTCTCTCTAGAACTACCAGGGCGATACTGTACAATGAATAACAGTCCCTACCCTAAAATGCAAGATGATCGCCCCGATAAAGGGCGCTCTTGCCCGGAACCTGTCCCTAGGAAAATTGACAGATATGATCCTCTAGTCTGGTCCCAACATGTTTCGACCAGCCTGTAAAGATTATTATACCTGGTCACCTCAGGGGACCAAAATGCAGGAATTCAGACTAAAGGTGCTTAAAAATAATTGTCAAATAATGTACTACAGGTATACTATGCTTAATCCAAGATACCTGATAAAATGACAATACCAACTAGGGAAAAAGAGAACAAGGATGATGTATTCATCCCATAAAGTAAGAGGGGGTCATATTCAAAAAATCTCAATACCTTAGGTAAAAGTAATGTACCTTACCGATATGTTGAGGAACCAACCCACTGTTTCAAGGTGTAGTGATTATAGACAACTCTATGTCATCTCTAGCCCTGTCAGGGCATTGCAGCATCGGCCACATTCAATAGTTCAGAGAGAGGTATCTTGGATTTAGCATAGTATACCTGTGGTACATTATTATTATTTTTGAACAACTTTAGTCTGAATTCCTGAATTTTGGTCCCCTGAGGTGACCAGGTATAATAATCTTACAGGCTGGTCGAAACATTTTGGGGGACCAGACTAGAGGATTCATATCTGTCAATTTCCTAGGACAGGTTCCGGGCAAGAGCGCCCTTTATCGGGGCGATCATCTTGCACTTTAGGGTAGGGACTGTTATTCATTGTACAGTATCACCCTGGTACTTCTAGAGAGAGTTGTTAGTGGGATATATTTTAAGTTATTATTAATAAAAGTTATATTTTAGACATTACCTCTTTTTTCCATGTGGTTTTGAATTAGTCATAGGTTTCTGGATACTGGCCACTCATCTAGCTGGTAGTAAACATATTCCTTCTTGGAAGGCTGGAAGGAAAAAAAATGAAAAGCCAAAAAACTATGACTATGTGAAGGGGAGGTGGAAAAAAAATGAAAAGCCAAAAAACTATGTGATGGGGAGGAGTGAAAGTCCATTAACTTCCTTGAGCTGCGATCTCGGGCTTTTAATTTTATGTGAGTGTTGGTAATGTTGAAAAAATGTTAGAGACAGTTCAGTGGTTGCTATTTTCAGGATCAGTTTTCAGTCCAATGTACAATACACTACTCCCAAAAAGTTAGAGATATTTGGTTCTAGGTGAAATTCATGGGAAATGTAAAAATTTCACACTACAGTGATATTTTATCGTGAAAGTAAGCCATTTAAGTCGTAGCATGCAATGTTGATTTTCTCCTTTCAAACAATTTAATAAAACAAAAGCCAACAGCAATGGAGGGTATACACCATCAAAACAATGCTAGTGTCAGTGTCATAACATGTCATGTAGCCTTGAGGATCAACTATACCTTGACAATAATGTCTCATGCTGTTCACAAGTCGAATTATTGGCTGCTGAGGCATGGTATCCCACTCTTCTTGAGAAACAGTAGAGTAACAGGCTTCTAAATGGCGACTCAGCTGATCCCATAGGTTTTCTAGTGGGTTAAGGTGAAAATGTAGGACACTGCATATGAGGTACGGCAGTCTCCAACGGCCTTTCCCTAATGATACAACCTTGATGAGCTCAAGCATTGTCATCCATGAAGATGAAATTAGCCCTCTGTTGCTTATGCAGAGGCACAATGACTGGATTAATGATGTTATTTTAAATAGTAGAGGCTTATCACTGTATCATTCACAAAGTGTAGGGCAGTTCTGTATTAACTAGACATACCTGCACACACTGCAACAGCACCACCACCACCAAAGTTTCATCTTGTAACAATAGTGACTGATGCATAGTGCTCTCCTTGACGTCTCCAGCATAGTTGGTGGCCATCATTTCTGCTCAGAGTGACTTGACTTTCATCACTGAACACCACTGGTCCCTCGTCCAGCATAGATTCTCTCTGACCCATGCAAGACAATGATGCCTCTGCTTGGTGGTGTGGTCAAGTACCCTTGCAGACCACACTAATGTAAATGGTTATGAATGGTTTGACGTGACACTTGGATGTCTCTTTTTGCTAAAATAAACCCATTACTTAATCCACATAGGTAGTGACTTTTAATAAACATACTTTTTGGTACATAGATAGTGACCTTTAAATTACTTTTGTTTTGCATTTTCTAATAATTAATTTGCTGCATATGACCTGGTATTCAAATTAGTCATTATTAAGGTATTTAGTGAGATTTAGTGAGATATGGGCAAAACAACTTACCTAATAATTGTTTTGGCTATTCAAATACCAAAAAACAGATTGTTTACTGAGTTTCTGGCCAAGGACTTTATATGGTCATAGAGAATACTAGAAATTAAGTGATGAAATGCTTTGATTTATCTCAGTCGCCATACTAATATAAATAATATGCATCAGCATCAGTAATAGTACAGAGTCAATAGGAGAATAGGTTATTTCAGATAAGTAATAAATTCCGCTAAGAATAAATTCCTCTGACATCTGTTTGTAAATTACAAACACTTTTCTTTTAAGTCCGAAGAACTAATTAAATCATTTAACCATTTAGCTCTTCTATTCGGCCTAGGGGTATCATTTCACTCAAACTCTCACCTCCTTTAAACGTTCTTGCAGTTGTATGTCATTCATCATCAGGTTGAACAGGGCATTGTTTACGCTGAAGCGGTCATCAGTGTGTGATGTAGCCAAAGATTGTCTGTTTCTTTCTGTGACTCTTCCAGTCTCTCAGTATCTCTGTTACAACCTGATGACTCTCTGTGACACCCTAAGCTCTCTAGCCATTTCCCTCTGAGAGCATCCTGCTTGAAGCCTTGCAATAGTGAGGTAGTGTTGATCACTTGTAATATGTTGTTTTGGTCTCATGATATCAAAATGTGAAAAGCATGAGGAAAAGGACTATTTAAATCCGAATTCAAATTGATCCCCAAAATTTATTATTTGATTCAGGCTTCAAATACCTATTGTGAATTTTGCCATTAAGCTCCTTGTTAGAGATCAGCAAGTTGTTCAAAAAGTACTGAAACACTGAATAGTTGGACACGTGCATTCTAAAGATCAGAAATGTTCTCATTTAGTTCATTTAAAAAAAAAAAAATCAAGAAATGTTATGTTCATCCTGATATTTCAACCAAAAGTTAAATATCCCTAACTTTTTGTGAATAGTATATATGTTTTTATTAATGAAATATTAGTAGAATATGATCTGATATCATTATACAAAAAATAAAGCTTAACCATGTTTCAAATGTAGCCTACAGGAGGGCAGGTTTTGGGATTTAATAAAAACACAGAATTTTTCAGGTGTTTTATGTTATTTACAAATTGTACATGCTATACTGAGCCCCTATCACTCTTTTTCTCTCCTGCAGTCACTTTGGGGGACATGTATGAAAACTGTCTAAGTCTAAGACTTTCTTTGTTGCCAATGGCAATCAATAAGAACTCCACTTTCATTTTTCCAGAGCACTACATTAAATGAGAGGGGTGCACTGACTGGTTGCTGTGGGCAGCTAAGAAAGTTTTAGACCTAGACAGTTTTCATACATGAGGTCCAATATTGTTTCTGCCATTATATGTCTGTTATTTTTTTTTCACTACCTGGTTTTCGGATATGGATTTTTGGTTGATGAATAGTAGATCTTGTTTAGATGAATAGATCCTTTTATAACAAACTTGCTGACAACCAAAACATTTCCTCTATATTTTTTTCTCTCTAACGTAAATAGAACGACACTTTGCTAATAGTTAGAGCTGGTATATCGTCCTGTTAACTGCCAGGCCACATTGTCAGTCCAAGATATTTTTGTTATTTAAAATCTGTGGTGGGAATAAAACTACTCTTTTCTCTGTATTCATCTTTATGCTGACCTTTCCTGATGTAAGAAGAAAGTTACTATTTCCAAATAAAAAAAATTAACCTTTTGTGCCAAGGTCAGGTGAAGATTTTACAGTAAAAGGTCCCCCACCCTCAATTAGTTTCACTGTATGTTCCAGGAACGCTAAAAAGGGTATTACGGTTTAAACCAATAAAGCTTATTTAATAAGTGATGTAAAAATACATAATTTTCTAATATGTTCTGTGTATCAATATCCCATGCTTTTGAAGATTTTTGATTGCAGTTATTCAACAGGAACCTTTATTGTTCACCTCCAGAAAATGAAAATCTGGGGGGTAATACTTTCGGCCCTGGTTAATTTTACTGTCGGGTTATCAGGGGGTTTAAAATATGGGTTTGGGCAATTTTCATCCCCTTTTGAACTTTTCCCTCATTTTTAAATGTTACAGCCACAAACTTAAATGTATTTTATTGATATTTTATGTGACAGACTAGCACAAAGTAGCAATTATTTGTGCAGTATAAAGAAAATTTTACATGATTTCCAAATTTTTGCAAATTAAAAAACTGAAAAGTGCGGCATGAACATGTATTCAGCCCCCCTGAGTCAAAACTTTGTAGGTCCACCTTTAACCACAATGAAAGTTGAAGTCTATTAGGGTATGTCTTTAATAGCTTTGCACATCTAGAGGCTGCGATTTTTGCCATTCTTTTATGCAAAATAGCTCTAACTCAGTCAGTCCTGGTAGGTTAGCAATTGTGCCATGCTATTTCCTTTTTAAAAATGATGGTTGAACAGTGTTTTTTTTTAAA
Organism: Phyllomedusa bahiana; assembly: GCA_025379985.1. Taxonomy (NCBI): domain Eukaryota; kingdom Metazoa; phylum Chordata; class Amphibia; order Anura; family Hylidae; genus Phyllomedusa; species Phyllomedusa bahiana. The sequence goes on along the minus strand of JAODAL010042977.1, from coordinate 5,451 downwards.
TGTTCAGAATTTGGTTTTTTGTTAAAAAAAACCCCACAAAACATTTTTGCCAAACTTTACCCTGACTGTTTGGGTTTTCCCTTGGTTTTCTGAGCTGTTTGTTCACTAATGTTCTCTAATAAACCTCTAAGGCCTTCACAAAACAGTTGTAGTTATACTGAGAATAATTGATGTACAGATGTACATGTGTCTATTTACTAATTTGGTGACTTCTAAAGACAATTAGTCAAACTAGATTTTTTTTGGGGTTTTTAGGTTGCAGGGTAAAAATACATGAGCAACCTTTTATTTTTTTGCTTGCAAACATTTAGAAAAGCACATATTTTCTTTACACTTCACAAATTCTTCCTTCTTTGTGTTGCACTGTCATACAAAATATCAAAGAAATTCATATAAGTTTATGTCTGTAACATGTAAAATGAGGAACAGTTCAAGGGGTTTGAATACTTTTGAAACCCCATTGACGAAGATGAAACCCCTGATTACCCCGACGTTTTTTGTCAAAAAAAGTTCCAATAAATAAAAAACTATATTGTAAAATTTTATAACTTTTCACAGTAAATAAACTTTATTTGCTCACACTGTAATACTCCTGGCTGCCTTCTCAGCAGCCAGTATAATATTGATACAGAGGATAACGCAATTGCATACAGGAGTATACATTGTAAGTAAAAAATAAAGTTGTAGAAACAATGGTAAACTTTTATTGATATAAAAATGGAGTAAAATTAATAAAGCAAATCAGAATTGAAGTATGAGGATTTTAAAACATAACTTTTAGTTATCTCAATATAAAATAATGGAGACAATAAATAAAATTATAATGACTTTGTACCAAAAGTGTAAAACCATAAAAAATTTTAGTACCAACAGGTGAGGGGACGTCCCTATTTTCCCCCTGAAAGGAAAATAATTCTTTCCATTAAACCCTTTTCCAAAGGAAAAGGGGGTAACCCCGACAAGAACAACCCCGATGGGGGCCTGTCTCTATAAAAACTGTACCCTATTATGCCCTATGCAAAGAATAACAAATTTGGATTTACTGTGATAATTGCTTATTTTGAAGCCACTTACAATATTGGTTCACTAATAATTTTCAGTGGGATTGAAACAAGGTCATGTTGGAACTATATCGCTTTCTATACACAGGGTAAAATGCGGTACAGTTTGTATAGAGACCCTGTTGGGATCATCCTTGTTGGGGTGGTTACTCCGTTTCCTTTGAATAAGGATATAGCAAAGGTGCAAACAAGCAAAAAGAAATTTTGCACGAATCCACAAAACAAAAAAAAACTAAGTACTTTAATGTGAGGAATATACATATGGTCAGGGGGTGAAAAAACGACCCCAGGTATCTTTTTTGCAAAAAGACGTAAGATACTTTTTTGGAGACATAAACATCATGGTAAGGGGGGTAAAAAAAATGCTACACCCAGGAAGCCCACGCATTTTTGGGGTTACGGCATCGCCCTTGTTCACAGAAAATTAAAACACAACACATATTACCTTTTTAATTGTCTCACCTTCACAATGGTGAAAAGGGGGCGGAGGCATGGGCGGTTATATTTCGGCCGTGACCCCCACTTTCCCCCCGTCTGTTTTCAGGTAACTTTGTGAATTAAAAACAACAGGTGTAAAAAATTTGAATCATAAAAAAGTATTTCATACATTTTTCACAGGGGAAAAAAGTAAGTATTTGGATCGACTGATATTTTAAAGGGTATCTCTAATAAAAATAAGGAGGTCATTCCGTAGTTTAACCCCTCCGGCATCCTGGATCCAATTTTTAAGGATCCAAAATGCCTCTCTCAAACGGACCTGCTTTGTCCAATCCCAGCCCTCCTTTGGCGTTTTACCCTTTCTATCGTTTACCAGGCTTTCTATGGATCCTGAATGGCTTGCAGAAAATGCTTAAATGCACCCGTTGATTGGGGGAATTATTTCTAATCCAGCCAATGTTCATAAAACCAACCTTCAATTTTCTAATACTGCTTCCCAGTAAGTTTTACTACTTCTGTGCAAAAAATGGGATTTTTCTACATGACGGGTGTTACAAATTTTTTAAATCATTAATTTTTTTAGCTTTTTTTTATTTTTGTTTTCCCTAAAAAATGTCATTTTGTTTGGTTAATTTACACATATTGCACCTTTTTTCCCCACAAGGGAAAAAACCTTTAGATTTTAACCAGGTTTGTTGTATTTGTGGTGATCTAAATTCGCTTCTTGAAACATCAACATCGGCTACCTGGGTGTAGCGTTTTTTTCACCCCCTGTACCATGAGTGTATATGTCTCACATTAAAGTATCTTACGTCTTTTTGCATTTGCTGGATTCGTGCAAAATTTATTTTTTCTTGCTTTGCCTGTTTGGCTGTCTTCGGTCGGGATAGAGGATCCGTGCAGCCGCAATTACAGGACGTACCCAGAAAGAAGACCTACACCTGCATCCATACTACTACGGGTGAGCCCCACTTCGCTTATTAGCCTTTTTTGGAATACTTTTCTTTGGCGTATATATCAAAGGTGGTCATTCATTTGAGGGTGTAAGGGTATGTTCACATGGCGTATTGTGGCATGTATTAGCGCGCCATAATATGCCGTGTGTTTTAGAAGCATGCATGTCGTATTTCAGTGCAATTACACCCCGAAATATGGCCCGCAAAGACAGCGTGTGAACATACCTTAATAAGGGCAGCTATCCCAACATTCTTGATCACTAAATATTTATGGTTGTGTACTTTTCTTTACAGAGTAGTTCTGCATTTACCAGGACATTTTGACTTAAAGGTCATTTTTATTTTATTTTGGAATCAGTAAAAGTTACGTTTTAAAATTGTCATTCTCCATTTCTGATTTGCTATAGTTCTGATTGATGTGGAGTAACATTTCTGACTGTACAATCCTATATTTTGATATACGCTATTAAAATTAATAAAGCACAGACATTATATAAAAAACCTAGACATGTTAAGTATCCACATAATAATAATAACCAGAATAATGAATTGAACAGGTTTATGTAACTGATATGAAGCATGAACATTAAAAGAAAAATAATGCTTAAAGAAAACCCCTCCCCAAGCTTCTCACAATAGTTGGTAGGAATTTTGGCCCATTCTTCCTGACAAAACTAGTGTAACTGAACCATGTTTGTAGGGCTCCTGGCTCGCACCTGCCTTTTCAGCATTGCCCATAAATTTTCAATAGGATTAAGATCAGTGCTTTGTGATGGCCACTCCAAAATATTGACTTGGATATCCTTAAGCCACTTTGTAACCAGTTTGGTAGTATGCTTTGGGTCATTATCCATTTGAAAGACCCATTTCCGCCCAAGCTTTAACTTCATGGCTGATGCCTTGAGATGTTGCTACAGTATTGCCACATAAACTTCTTTCCTCAAGACCAGTCCCTCCTGCAGCAAAACAAACCCACTACGTGATGCTGCCACAGTTCACAGTTGGGATGGTATTCTTAGGCTTCCAAGCTTCTCCTTTTTTCCTCCAAAAAATATGGCCAAACAGTTCAATTTTAGTTTCTTCAGACCACAGGACATGTCTACAGAAATGTTTGTCTTTGTTCCTGTGTGTCTTTTGGAGTAATGGTTTCTTCCTGGCCTTTCAGCCCATGTTGATACAGTACTCGTTTCACTGTGGGTAATGACACAATCTTGCCAGCTTGCACAAGTATCTTCACAAGGTCTTTTGTTTTTGTTCTTGTGTTTATATTCACATGTTGGACCAAAGCATGTTCATCTCTGAGACACAAAACCCTTCTTGAGAGGTATGATGGCTGGACATTCCCATCTTGTTCTTACTTGTGTATAATTGTTTGTACAGATAAAAGAGGCACCTTCAGGTATCTGGAAATTGCACCCAATGATGATTCAGACTTGTGCAAGTCCATAATTCTCTTCCTGATATCTTGGCTGATTTCTTTAGACTTACCCATGATGTTACACACAGAAACAGTGTGTTTCTGTTGTGAATTAAAATATATCCACATGTGAGTCTTTAATTAACTCCGATGTTGCCAGTAAACCTATCAGAAGCTTCCAAAGACATCATATGGGCTTACCCAAATTGTTTAAAGGCATAGTAATCCTGGTGTATGTAATTTTTTTATGTTGCAGAAAGTAATAAAAATGCCTTAGAATATTTTCTCTTTCTCATTATTCTGGCATTTGGCAAATATAAATATTTTTGGTAATCCTAATTGACCTATACAGGTAAGGATTATTCTGATTTCATGTCAGATAGTGAGAAAAACATGCATATGTGTCTTTTTATACTGTGTATGTAAACTTCTAGTTTCAACTGTAAATGGTCTCACACAGCCATATAGCTGGAAAAGAATAGTTTTGGCTTCTGAAATGAATAGAGGCAAAAACAGAAAACTTTAGTTGTTCACTAGGGCACTCTTCACACTTGCATAGGAGGTTTAGTAATAAGTTCTGTTATGAATTATGGAAAAAAAAATAACACAGCATGCTGTGCTATTTTTTTTCCAGTAGAACCACTGACTGGAAACCTGGCAGACCCCATTGCAGTCAAATGGTGTATTTCCCCCGCTGCAACAGAGTTTATGATTATCCTGTGCAAATGTGTACCAGGCCTTAGACCCTTTTGGGCCTGGTCATTACAGGGTTAATATGCTCTGAACAAATATGACAAACAAAACTACAGCACACAAAACCTCTTTTTGGCCTTTTGACCTGGAAGGCTAAAACAAAGTTGATTAAAGTTGAACAGCTTGAGTATAAAATAAAAAATACCTCTCAAATATCGATTATCAGAACTTCAATTGCAAGAATACCTTTAGCACAAAAAAGAAGAAATAAGGCTGTCTTACTTTATAGGTGATTAAAAAAAAACATTAAAAATAGCATACTGGTCTAAATTGCAGTCTCTAAGGAAACTCTTATGACATAAAACAACTGAAGCTTGTACCACTTGCTAATACATGAACACAAGCATTATATGGCATTTATATTAGAATTAACTGCTTGGCTGGAGGTTGACACTTAGGGTAACAGGTTTCTGGAAATTGTACCCAAGGATGATCTAGACTTGTACAATCCACAATTCTCTTCCTAATATCTTAGCTGATTTCCTTAGACTTTCAAATGATGTTACACTTAGAAGCAGTGTGTTTCTTGTTCACTTTAAAATACATCCACATATGTGTCTCTAATTAACTTAGATGTTGCCAATAAATCTATCAAAAGCTTCCAAAGACATGACATCATCATATGGGCTGTCCCAAATTGTTTAAAGGCATAGTAATCCTAGTGTATGTAAACTTTTAATTTTGCAGAAACTAGTAAATATGCCTTAAAAATGATCTATTTCTCATTATTCTGGCAACTGACAAATATAAATAATTTTGGTTATCCTAATTGACCTAAAACAGGTAAGGTTTATTCTGATAGTCAGATAGTTAGAAAACATCATAT
>JAODAL010042976.1:0-34296 GCA_025379985.1 Phyllomedusa bahiana | reverse complement strand
CCCCCCACTTTTTAATCTGGGGGGTAGACAGGTTTATGGTCATACCCCGGTCCAGGACAGGCATGTCAAATCCAGTTCAATAAAATGGTGGTTCAAAGACTCTTTTTCGGGCCTTTTTTAATTTTGGGGTCAGTAGGTTTAAGGTCTGCTTTTTCCAGGACAGGGAAGTCAATGTCCAGTTCAAGAAAAAATGATGGTTTTCAAATCATACTCCCTTCTGGCATTTTTAAAATTTTGGGGGTTCCATTTTGGGCTGCGGAAAAGACGGGATGTGAATGGTTTTTGGGATTTTTTTGTGGCTTTTATAACCTAAGTGTTTCCAGATGAGCATTATCCATTTGACTGTTTGGGGATTTTAAATCCAGCTTCTCCCCCCCTGTTTGGTGTAAAATGAATGTGTTTTTCCTCTCCCATAGATTTAATGGTCTCGGCGATAATTTTTTTGACTTTTGGAAATGTTTTGTTTAATTGCCGATATCAAACTACGACCGAGGGGCGTATCGACGTTAAACGCTCATCAATGCAACCAAATAACCAGAACCATTCAAGTCAAAAATTTTTCACCACCCTTTGAGTATGATCAGACAAATTTTCAATCCAATTACACACTATTATTTCTAACCCCAAATAATTTTAATTTTAAACGATCTGCTCTATAAGACGTGTTAAATGCCTTTGCAACTTCTAAAAAAACACTAAGGCGGAAATGTATGAAAACTATCTTGGTTAAAAATTTTTTTTGGGCCCCCCAAACCAACAATTCCCCTTTCATTCTATGTGCTTGAAGAAATGAAAGGGAACCCTGATTGGTTGATAGGGGCAACAAGAAAATTTTAAGACCAAGACATTTTTTCCTACTTCCCCCACAGCGCTCCACACCCAATTCACTCCCCTTTTCAAAAAAGGGTTTGGCTGAAAACTTCTGTCCATGTTAAAACCACTTCTATTCTTATTTGATCTTACCTCCTGGTTGTGTATACAAGTTTCCTTAGGTTACCGACCACCTCTCTCGCTCTAGCAGCAGTGTCAGGGATGATTGGTATGGTGACAAACTCCAGCTGTGTGTTATCAGCAGGAAAAGTTTTTGTTTATCTTTCTTACTGATAAAAGTTAACCCTTCGGAGCTCTACATCCATCTTCCATGCTGTTTAATTAATTTCCCTGTCCCCCCAATAACGAGCTATGAATACAGGTTGATATGCCAATGACTTCTTAGAACCACCCTGCCCCAAAAGGGGAAAGGGGGGTCTAAATTGGCTGCGTGAAAAAGCAGGCTCTGCGACACAACTTGATGAGAAAACCCCTTCAAATGTTATAAAAACAATTATGTGTATTTAGGGACAATTTTTTAGACATATTAATGATAAATTTTTTACTCCAGATGGTAAGTGTCCCATGTTCACGTCACATTTTGACACTGTTTGGTCCCTCCTCACATATACCCACTAAACCCCCCCTCCCATATATACCATGCTATTGCCCCCACCCCCAAAAATAGCCCATGCTGTACCTTTTACATACAAACCAATGACCCCTTCTCATATATAGCCCAATGAGCCTTCGTAATTTTACCCACTGACCCCCCCCCAAAATTAGATCACTGAAGCCACCTCCTCACATACAGACCATTGCTGTAGCTCCTAATATATAGAATCCTGTAGTCTCCTCCTTGCATATAGACTACTGTAGAACCTAAGTCACATATGGACAAAAAAAAAAAAAACAAAACACTGATGTAGTGCCACTCACTGAATTTTTAGTTTTTTTTTGCTTAATTTTGGGGGTTTTTAAAAGGCTCAAGAACCTCTGATGAAATCACAATCACTTGTCAGGGGTCCTTAAGCCTATTAATCACACTTCTAGTTTAGATAAACTTTCAGTGTAACAGAGCTATTTCCTAGGTGTGCCGGGCTAGCAGTCGCCCATGGTGCCACTCCCAATTTCAATAGATTTGGGTGCCCCAAGGCCTCACCTTCCCCCTGTCCCAGAAATGTTTAAAAGTACAATATTGTAAGGCCCCAAAATTTTTTCTTTTTTGCTGAGCAAATTTTTAACGGCTTTTTAGTGAGATACATTGACAATTTAATTAGTACCATGTAGAGATGCTTGGGAGTTTTTGATCACCTTTTACTCTGTTATTTGGAGGCTGGGTGAACAAAAAATGCAATTCTGTTATAGTTTATATATTTATTACCATGCGTATTCCGTAAAGTTAAGTACAGTTCACGGTTAAAGCCGCGGGGCCCTTGCCTTGGGCCCCGGCCCGTCCATGCCTGCCCGTCTTGGGGGCTCCCTGTGCAGGGGTCCCCCCCAGCCTGTGTTCTGCTAGTACTTGGGCCTTCTTTCCCCCTCTTGTTGCTTCCTGGGTCCTGTCTGTGCACTGTGTCCTAAGGCGTGCGCGTGCAGCTTTCCCGCCTATTTATAGTTCCTGTTTTTGTGCACCTTCCTTTTCACCCCTGACCTCTGGCTATAAGAGGAAGTTTTGTCTCTATTGGGGGTTCATTGCGTCTTTTGCTGTGCCAGCTGCTTTCCCCTCTTGACTCCTGCCAGCACTCAGGTCTGTGTTTGAGCCTTTACCCCCGAGGCCCGGTCCTTCTTGGTCTCTGAGCCCCCTGGCCCGTCCGTCGTGTCTGTGTTTCCGTATCCTGCCGGTTCCTGTCCCGTTTTGCCTCCCGTTCCCCCGGTTCCCTGGTCTGTACCTATGTTTACCCCCCGCCCCAGTTCCCTGCCATATCCTGGGTGCTATATGTACTTTTTTAACCCCCCTGTATCCGCGTGTTCCCGAGTATTTTTACCTGCCCTGCTTAGTACTCCACCGCCTGGACCCTGTTTGCACCCGGGGCTGTCCCCGAGGTAGCCCTCGGGGTAGTGACCTGGGGGCCCCGCAGCCAAGTCCACCCCGCTTTGCGGGGGTTTGGGGCGAAGCCCGGGGGGCCCCCTTAGTCCACCCTTGGCGTGGTCCTCCAGCTCCCCTCCCCTGCGGTGATCACAGGGGACCCAACCCGGATTCTGCATGGGTTCAGCGTAGTCCTGGCGCCGCACCGATACAGTTGAACTGCCCCAGAGTAGAGACAAAATTCCTCTTATACCCAGGGGTCAGGGGTGGGGAAGGGCACAGAACAGGAAACCAAAATGGGCGGGAAGCTCCGGCGCAGCCTTGGGGAGGACAGTGCAAGCCCAGGACCCAGGAAGCAACAAGACGGGGACGGGACAGGCAAGTACTAGGAACACAGGTGCGGGACCCTGCCGGGGCCCCCGCAGAACATGGCAGGCCGGACAGGCCCCGAGGTCCAAGGCAAGGACCGGGGCATGGAACCGGACAACATGATTATTTTATAGATTGGGTTGTTATAGTGGGCGTTCCCAAATTGTTTTTTTTAAAATTTATTATTAAAGACTATTTTATCAGGCAAACAGACATTTTATATTTGTTTTTTATTTATTTATTTATCTATTTATTTGTTAAAAACATTTTTCATTAGGTGAGAGAGTTAGATGCCCATATTTAACTTGACAACTGTAAAAAAAAAAAAATACAAAAAAGTCAAGGCTAAAAGGAGAGAAAAATTAAACTTATGTATCTAACAAATCTAGAAATGTGTTTTTTTGGAAATAAGTTTTCCACACATGATGTTTAATTGAAAGCCAGCACAACTAAAATACCATTTATGCTTTTTAGTTCAATTTTATTTTCTTAAAACTGTTGAGCTATTTCCACAGTTATATGTTAAAAAATGGTTTTTTAATGTTTATTTATTTTAAAATTAATGACCCAAAAATCGAAAAAGCTTAACAACTAAGCCTTACTTTAAGATAAAAAAGACAATTATTTTGCTAAACTACAAGGGATTAAATCAAAACTAATATGATTTTAACGTCGGTTATTCCTACAATATGAATAAACTTTACACAAATACAATGAGTATAAACTGCAATTCATTCATAATGGAATAATTATACAACTTATAAAAGAACAGAACTATTGTAAAAGACAATAGGGAAGATTTATCAATGTTGACACATTTTTTTCCAGTTCGATTTGGCACAGGTTTAGACTGTGAAGTCTAACTTTACTACTTCTATTAGCTGGTTTACTTTATACTGGAACACATATTTACTGTGTTCCAGTTAAAAAAAATTATTAAAATTGAAAATCTGCAAAAAAAAATTAATTTTGAAATCTCACCTCTTTTTTTGCTTTAATTTTTGTGAAACATCTAAAGGGTCAATAAACTTTGTGTTGTTTTGTATACCTTGAGGAGTGCAGTTTCTTGGATGGAGTCATTTATGGGGGTGTCTAATATATAGACCCCTCAAAGCTAAGTCAGAACTCGACTGGTCCCTTAAAAAATATAAGAGCCCCATAAGGTCCTAAAAAGTAAAAGAATGTATAAAAAATTATGACAATATAAAGTAGACATATAGTAGATGTTCATTATTTACTATTATGTTTGATATGCCTATCTGTCTTACAGGCAGAAATTTTTAAACTTTGAAAATGGCAAATTTTTCCAAATATTTCACAAATAAGCAAGAAATTGTTTTGACCAAAATTAATTTCTAACTTAAAACATGACATGTATGAAGAAAGGTGCATCGAAGTAAATTGTTGAGTCTCATTTTCAGTGTATAATGCATCTGATGCATGAAAATGTTTTTTGTGTGTTCATAAATGGTGTGTAAAGTTTGCGCCTCGCCTATGTGTTAGGCGCATTACGGAACATAGGCACATAAGTAAATGCGCCTAACATGTATTAAGGTTATAGACAGGCTGGAAATAAGAGAAAAATCATTAGAAAGATGTCGTAATGAAACTATGGTAGTGCCCCCTCTTGGGGGGATACAGGCCCAGCAAAAAACCGTGTGGGCGGTTTTGCTTAGTTGAAAAAGGGTGAGAGAACAAAAATAAATTTAAAATTTAGTAGAAAAAATTTTTAAAATATAAAAATCTGAACAACTAATAAGTGGGTTATTTAATAAAAAAATTTTTTAGATTATATAATTTTAAAACTTTTTATAGGAGTTTTTCTATTTTTGGGGATATTATTTTTTTTTTTTTAATTTTTTGACACTTTTTCTTTAAAACAGTTTGTATTATAAAAAATCACTTTTTAATAATGTACTGGGGAATTTTAAAAGAAAAATTTTGGCTTTTTTCCCCCCTTACAGCAAATCTATCTCCACTTTGACCCCTCGGTCAGCAGCCACTTTAAAATAGGTTGCCGTGGGGAAGCGAAAGCGCCTGCTTTGCCGAACCAAATATTTCTTATTTTAAAAAAAAGTGGGGGACTCCTATAAACCCCACAGAACCCCTCAAAACCCCCCTTTCATTTTTGGCGCATTTGAAAGTGTAAAGTTTTAATAACAAGCGCCAAACATTCATTGGTGATTAGACAAGTAGACCCTCATTTAAAGTGATTGTACCCCCAAAAAGGGTGAAAAACCCCTTTTTTATACATACGCTAAATTTTGTCAAAGAAAAAATTCTGGAAGGAAAAAGCAGAAAAAAGTTACTAAAGATAAGGTAACTACAGTATGTCGGGTTTTGAAAAAAAAGGGTTTTCCCGAAAAGTATTTCTCCCTACTTTATCCGTTTCGGGTTTTCAGTGTGCCAAAAGGGGGCAAGTATATTTTTTTTAAAAGCATAGTATGTGCCCCAAAAGGTTGAAATCACCAGCCTTTTTCTCCACTTTTGGCACTTTAGTCAAAAAAAGGTCTGCTTATGTAAAGGCTGAATAGTACAAGCAGGGGGTGGTTGAGCTTCGCCTCCAACACAGGGGTCCTTTGTTAAAATCTCTGCAGGAGCGAAGCATGTTTTTTTTATTTTTTTCTCAGTGCACATACCTGATTGAGGTTTCTTTTTTTCTTTTTATTTCCACTGTTTGATTAACTTTTTGGGGGGGACAGAGGGGCGAAGTGAATGATAGCACCTGGGGATAACACTTGTCGCAGTGTGTGAGTGTGTGATTTCTAAACAGGGAAAAAAAACCATAGTATTTGCTGAGAGGAGGGTGTTATTGAGATTGCGGGAAGATGAGGAGCTTTGTCCCTGGTATATCGGTGGAGACGTGTACACTATGGATCACTAAGGTAGCAGTAAAATAAAAAAGGTCAGGACTTTTTAAAAGTTTAATGGTGAAAATTTTTATTATTTTTTTGCAAACTTTCCCACATCAATTTTTTTTTTGTGGCAAAACCCCTTTAAGTCCAAAACAGGCTTAGACCTTAAGGGGTTAAGTAGTAAGAGGATTTTGGACTACCTCAGGATACCATAGACTATGCAACTAACTTGAGATACCATTCATATCTTACCCTAACAGTGAATTCCAATCTGTGTGTGTGCTGTGTAGTTAGGTTCTGTGATAGTGGCAGCATCAGTAGTGATATAAGCAGTAAATCTCTGCTTGAGGAGAGGAAAGTAGTGGCAATGTTAGCTTGCAAACTTGTAGAGATAGTTAAAAGTGACAGCATGCCAGCCCCTTTGTATCAGTAACATAGCAGACAATGATAACATCCTGTAAGTTAAGAAGTAGGACATGTCTAGAGCACAAATTGCAATCTTTGATAGATAGAAAAGGCTTTACAAAGGCATTAGAAGTTACATTTCATCTTCCTCTTGGCAATGCTTTTCACTTTGCTCATCACATGCTCAATCAGCAAGCATGAAACCACCTTGCTCAGCTCTGGTGTTAGGCATTATAGCAGAGCTAGTAAATATATGCATACAGCCTACAGCTCAGACAGGAGGCAATATCGGAGTTCAAATAAAGACAGCAGCACTTTACTCATAAAAACCAGAAGTTTACATACACTATATAAAAAGACACAAATGCATGTTTTTTCTCACATATGACATGAAATCAAAATAAACTTTACCGGTTTTAGGTGATTTAGGGTTAACAAAATTATTTATATTTGCCAAATGCCAGAATAATGAGACAATTTTCAAGGCATTTTTATTACTTTCCGCAAAGTCAAAAGTTTACATACATTTCATTAGTATTTGGTAGCATTGCCCTTAAACTGTGTGACTTGGGTGAAATGTTTTGGATATCCTTCCACAAGCTTCTCACAATAGTTGGTAGGAATTTTGGCCCATTCCTCCTGACAGAACTGGTGTAACTGAGCCATGTTTGTAGGTACCTTGCTCACACATGCCTTTTCAGCTTTGTCCATAAATTTTCAATAGGATTGAGATCAGGGATTTGTGATGGCCACTATAAAAATGTATTTGGTTATCCTTCAGCCACTTTGTAACCAGTTTGTAGAATGCTTCCAGTCATTGTCCATTTGGAACACCCATATCCACCCAAGCTTTAATTTTCTGACTGATGTCTTGAGAGGTTGCTTCAGTGTTGCCACATAATTTTCTTTGCTCATGCTGCCATTTATTTTGTGAAGTGCACCAGTCCCTCCTGCAGCAAAACAACCCCACAACAATGATGCTGTTTCACATGTTTCACAGTTGGAATGGTGTTATTAGGATTCCAAGCTTATCCCTTTTTCCTCAAAACATAATGATGGTCATTATGACCAAACAGTCCAATTTTAGTTTTGTCAGATCACAGGACATGTTTCCAAAAATGTAGGTCTTTGTTCCTGTGTGCAATTACAAACATTAATCTGGATTTTTCAGGTTTCTTTTGGAATAATGGCTTCCTCCTGGCACAGTGACCTTTCAGCCCATGTTGATACAGTATTCGTTTTACTGTGGATAATGACACAACCTTACCAGCTTCTGCCAGCATCTTCACAAGATCTTTCACTTTCGTTCTTGCACATGTCGGACCAAAGCACTTTTATCTCTGAGACACAGAACCTGTCTCCTTCCTGAGTGATATGATGGCTGGATATTCCCATCTTGTTTGTACTTGCATGTAATTGTTTGTACAAATGAATGTGGCACCTTCAGGTATTTGGAAATTGCACTCAAGGATAATTCAGACTTGTGCAAGTCCACAATTCTCCTGATATCTTGGCTGATGTCTTTAGACGTTCCCATGATGTTACCAGTGTGTTTCTAGTGTGCCTTACAATACATCCACAGGTGTGGCTTTAATTAACTCAGACATTGCCAATAAACCTATGAAAAGCTTCCAAAGACAAGACATCATCATATGGGCTGTCCCACATTTTTTAAAGGCATAGTAATCTTAGTGTATGTAAACTTTTGACTTTGCAGAAAATAATAGAAATACCTTAAAAAAATTCTCTCATTATTCTGGCATTTGGCAAATATAAATAATTTTGGTATTCCTAGTTGACCTAAAGCGAGTAAGGTTTATTCTAATTTTATGTCAGATAGGGAGAAAAACATGCATATGTGTCTTTTTATATAGTGTATGTAAACTTCTGGTTTCAACTGTATATATAACAGTTACTTTCAAAGAGCCTGCAGAAAGGATGGGCCCTGTAAACACAGCATCCAGAATAGTAATTAATACTCTGCAGGAGCTCACATGGTCAACCCATTGTAATGTACAGAATTAACCCTTTCTGTTCATTACTAGATGATGAGAGTGGTTGTACTGTATTTCCCCTATTTATTAATGAAGGTGTTTTGTGATATTTGTCTTATTGAAGCAGTATGAGCTCAGTAACTCCTCGGTGTGTCAGACGTGAGTTGCTGACTACCAGCTGAACCCTGTGTATGTGAAATGTTAGGGCCTGATCCCACTGCAATGGTTTTCAGTTGGATTTACAGATGGTTTTCGGATTTGAAAGCCATCTGTAAACTGACTGTCAAGCATCCCCAGAGACTTCACTAGAAAATTTTCTGCAGGATTTATTTTTTTTACACCGCCAACGTAACAAAAACCTTAGATCATGTTAATTCTTCCGCCCGGTTTTCGGGCGGAACATTAACATGTGATTGTGAAGGGGGACGACGTGAATCCACAAACCACGGACAAAAATGTGTAAAAAACTTCTATGGTAACAAGAAGGAGAGATTGGCCCTAGTAATTAGTGCTAGGAGGTTCTTGAGTTGTTGGTTCCTGATGGATGGGGTGATATAACCTTTATTTTCCAGCCACTGATTCCTTAAGAAGAAAATGTGAAAAAGGAATTCTCTGGAATGAGCTGCAGCCTGTTAGTGGGGGAAGCATCCTGGGATTTTATAGTGCAAAGTGAGTCTCGCGTTGGCCTGCGGACCTGTTGGTGTTCAGCACTTTACAGGAGTTGATGTTATTTTTACATTAATGGTGATTTTTGTGCTATGTGAAATGTTTGCTGAACTGTGTGTGACCCCCTATAACTCTGCTAACAGCTTGAGCACATGACTGGTGTTGAGCTGAAAAGTGTATAGTCATGCTACTTTGCAGATCTATAAATGAGTGCACAGCCACTTAGCCTCAGTGTGAGGGAGGTTTCCATAACATCAGGACCAGAGGAGTGAGGAGTGGAGAAAAGGTTATATACAGTCAAAACAAGAAGTTTACATACACTATATAAAAATACACATATGCACATTTTCCTCACTATCTGACATGAAATCAGAATAAACCCTACAGGTTTTAAGATAATTTGGATTACCAGATTTATCTATATTTACCAAATTCCAGATAATGAGAGAGAAAATTTTTAGAGACATTTTTATTACAATCTGCAAAACCAAAAGGTTAGATACAATAGGATTACTATGCCTTTAAACAATTTGGGAAAGCCCATATGATGATGTCAGGTCTTTGGAAGCTTCTGATAGATTTATTGGCAACATCTGAATTAATTAGAAACACACCTGTAGATGTATCTTAAAGCACAACAGAAACACACTGCTTCTGTATGTAACATTATGGGAAAGTCGTAAAGAAATCAGCCAAGATATCAGGAAGAGAATTGTGTTCTTGCATAAGTCTGGATCAACTTTGGGTGCAATTTTCAAATATCTGAAGGTGCCTCGTTCATCTATACAAACAATTATATGCAAGTACAAACAAGATGGGAAGGTCCAGTCATCATACCACTCAGGAAGGAGATGGCTTCTTTTATTCCAGAGATTAACGTGCATTGGTTCGACGGGCATATCAAAACAACAACAAAAGCAAAAGACTTTGTGAAGATGCAGGCGGAAGCTGGTAAGATTGTTTCATTATCCACAGTAAAACAAGTACTGTATCACCCTGGAAGCCTAAGATCACCATCCAATCTGTGAAACAGGGGTGTGGCAGAATCATGTTGTGTGTTTGTTTTGCTGCAGGAGGGTCTGGTGCACTTCACAAAATAGGTGGAATCATGAGGAAAGAAGATTATGTGGCAATACTGAAGCAACATCTCAAGACATCAGCCAGGAAGTTAAAGCTTGGGTGGAAATGGGACTTCCAAATGGACAATGACCTGAAGTATACTGCTAAACTGGTTACAAAGTAGCTGAAGGATAACCAAGTCAATGTTTTGGAGTGCCCATCACAAAGCCCTGATCTCAATCTTATTGAAAATGTATGGGCAAAGCTGAAAAGGCAGGTGTTAACAAGGTGACCTACAAACATGGCCCAGTTATACCAGTTCTGTCAGAAAGAATGGGCCAAAATTCCCCCCGACTATTCTGAGAAGCTTGTGGTAGCAAGACTTTGAATTCCAAGGAAAAAGTGAAGTAAATTTCATCCCGCCAGACCTCATTGTTTTTGGGACCCAGAAGCTTCTGGCCTGGTCCAATACCAAATAGCTCTATGAAGATACTCAGTTCACTTGAGGTTAAGGGGAAACTCTTTGCTGACAAATCTGGAAGGCTTTTATGCAAATGGACTTTAAAGTGTGCGATTTCTGCTCCTCTACTGCATGGTTGTGTGGCTTGGACTGTTGGAAAGTGTACTTGAAAGCTATCCTCCTCCATGTGTGTAACATCATTTGCCTGGAAGTAAAGATGGCTCAGCTGCTTTTAAACGTTAAACCTTTGACTCCTGCTTGTTTACTCTGCACTACACACTAAGGGCACTTCATACACCCCCACAGGCAGTTGAGTGAGAGACCACCGCTAGAGTGTGCCCTGGGGGATGTTATTCCACCAGTCATCCTAAGTGCAGACCACCTCTTCATTGGTACTGGTGCTCGAGGATCATGAGAGGTGTGGTCGCTGGAGTTTTAGCAACCCTGACCAGAGCAATGAAAGAATGGCCACTACTGCTCCCTTCTTCCCTCTGTGGCCTCCGGCCTGGTCACTACATTTGCCTCTGGCTTAGCCCAACAATCACAAAAATCCAGTTCCCCTGGGGCTTGGAACAGTTACTCCTTGTAGTCAAAGCTTTGAAGAAATAAATCTAAAGATTGCCAGTTCTCCTGGGGTAAAAGAGAATACTCCTTGTAGTCAAGTCTGGTATCTGAAGAGGAGACTATATTTTAGAGGACCACTTCCTGCTGTTGGCTTGCCCTAGGATTTTTGTGTGTAACAGCTTGCTGTAAAATAAAGAGGACAAGTTCATGGTTTAACCCTGTGCCGTGTTCTCTCCTGTCTTTGCACCTGAACATCAGTGGCACCTCACATGTCATCACAGGGCATAAGAGAATACACCCACCATCAGACTGTGCCCCGCGAGAGTAGGAGTACCATCACCTACACCAAGCTGCAGGTGTCCCTCTTCACTGTAATGCTGCCAGAGCAGCTTAAGAGGTATGGCTGAAGTATAGCCACCGTGATGCAGTACTACAACTCCCATCCTTTCCGCTTCTGCATTGAGAAACTGCATTGAGCTAGGCCGGTAGCTCTGAAGAAGATATACTTACTCTCCTTCTCAGACACCTTCACTATATTCCAGGGCTCATCAAGTCTCACCTTTAACCTTCAGTTCCTTGTTTTCTTTCCTAGGCCAGTGCAAGGAGTAGCAGTCTCTGGGCTGTAATAAGCCCAAGGCTGGGACGCTTAGTTGCAGAACTTCATACCAGAGCACAGCAGGGACTCTGGTGGAACATCTTTCCTCAGAACTCCATGGTAGAATTCACTGTAGAACTCCCATGGTGGAACCCCTGTAGAACTCCCCAGAAGAACTCCCTGGTAGAACTCACTAGTAACCCAGCTCCAGGGCAATTTATAGACTTTACTCGACCCCTTGTTGTCCTGGTAATCATCTGTGCTGGAAGCTCTGTACAAATATTAACCTCTTGAGGTTACTTGCAGGGGAACATGCAACATTGCATATCACCACTGCCATGGTTCACGCTGCATTCCATGCCTTGGACCGCAGACGTGCCCCTGATCAGCCTGTGCCCCCTGTGCTTGTACCTATGCCGCTGACGGCATCCGCCCCCAGGTTAAACTCACCTGCCCTTGTTCCTGCTCCAGTCCACAATCCTGCATGCACTTCGGCTGTCACTGTGAGTAGCAACGTCAGGATTCCTCACAGCAAAGTCCATCTGGCTTTGTGTTGGGCTCAGGTGAAGACCTCCCTGTCGTGGTCTGCATCTGCTATACCATCTTCGCTCATGGTGGCCCAGTGGATCCACATTTAGCTGGTGTCTGTGGTGTAGGTCCCTGATGACCCCCGTGGACCGTTACCACAGCTGCTACCCATAACCTCCTACTTCTGCTTCATAATACACAAGAATCAACCTTACCTTGCTGCAAATATAACAGCCAGCATGACATAAGATAATAGATCTGGACAGATCTTTGTTGTGTTAACATACTGAAAACTCACAGTCTCCCCCTTCATAGTAGACTCTTCCAGTACAGAAGCAGGTCTCACAGAGCTGACAAACTAGTAATCCATCACTGCTGCCTGTGGGGAGTCTAAATTCATCTGTATTCAGTATACCTTTTGTTTAAAAAAAAAAAAAAGTTACAGCAGCATATATCGTTATCTCAAAAATGGAGAGTGCACGCCAACAATGATCAGGATCACGACCAATATGAAACAAAAAAAAATATATGGTAGGCAGCAAAAAAAGGAGATTTATTGACCCGTTGCTGTCGTTGGGTCAATAAATCTCCTTTATTTTTTGAAGTGCTGCCTACCATATATTTTTCCCTTTGTTTAACGATCAGAACTATAAATTAGGAGAATTGTGTATACATTTAGAGATTTTATATTTTAGTCATAGATTTTATATATTAACTCATCATGTGATAGGTACTCTTTAAAGGAGTATTCGAACCTCAGACATTTATGGCAGAACAGAGAGTATGTCACACTTTCAGAGCACTCTCCATTGTGTTCTATGGTACTAACAAGTGCTGCACTATCTATGCCAGAATGTCTCAATGTCTCATCCTCAAGTTAAGTGGTATAAAATATTACACATTTCCATCCCTTTTTAGCAGCATATCTTTCTAAGTATTTTTTTTATGCTATACATCTAAAAATAGATACAAACATAGGGCGACATGTATGATCTAGGCACATAGAGGCCAGTTTTAAATAGCTTTAAAGCAATGTAGAATGCGCCTGAATGTATGGACTTGTTCTACTACAGGTCATAGATTTGGCGCTTTCTAGTTTCATAACGACAACTCAGATTCAGATAGACCATTTTAACTTGGTCTGGCTGTTTCAGCAGTAATGCACCTAGTTATGCTGTCGTCGAGTCATTAATGTGTAGAATCATACGGTTGTGGAGCGACACGCCCCCAAAACACCCCCTCATATGAGTGTGCCTGCTCCTACATCTAGAGAACAGGGCTGGCACAGTCCTGTACATACATGTTGCCTATAGTGTAAATCTAACTTAAGATCTTAAGGTTTCAATACATTTTAGAATGTTAAAAAAATTGCATTTGCCTTTTTATTGAGTTGTGCATTTCTAACACTGGAATCTTTTTTATTTACCTTTCTGAATACTTCCTTATTGAATCCTAACAACTTCAATATACTTATAGTTTAACAGGTAACTGCAGCTGTACTGGGGTCCCCATCCCTAATCCAGGCAACATAAAAACTATCAGTTGCTATCACTGGAATAAAAGCCATATTCAGACTATATTTATCAATGCGTTTCTTATTAAGTAGATTCAATACACACTTTCCCAATACAAAAGTGACAAGTCAGTGTTTACATAATATGTGATGTGGTTAATTTTTTCACATATCCCCTTCATTTTGCCTTCATTGTGGGTCCTTATTTAGGTACCACAATCATCCATATATATGGGAGAAAAAGTTTAGAGCAAAGTTCATTTACATCCCCTTCCTCAAACACATTGTCCCACATTTACTAATGTGGTTTCACCAGAAAAGTGTCTAAAAATACAGCAAAAAGTGGCGCAATTTTGGCACAGCATGTCACAGCATGCCAACATATTTATTGCCATAAGACAGTTTCTACACACTGCTCAACAGGTGGGTGTTGTGTTTTGAAAAGTGGGTGTTACAATGGGTGGAGCAACTATAAATGGGGCATGACTTTTATTTAACATGTCTGAAAATTATTCTACAAATCTACACCAAATTTGCACCAAAATTCTGGCTTAGAAATAAAAAAAATTCTAAAAGTAAGACAATATTCTAAAAGTAAGACAATAAAGCGCACAATTATCAAGGAGCAGGGGCCATTTGAAGAGATTGGTGTTTTTTAGCTGGGCCCGTCTAATTTCGCTGTCTCACTTTTAGACACTAGTAGTATAATGTTGTACGGGGTTAGGGGCCCTAAAAGTAGGAATAGAGAAAAGGGATACCTTTTTCAGGCTGAGTATATTTGATGGTGAGCTTTCGGAGAACTAGCTCCCCTTTTTCAACAGGTTGTTATACAAGAAATTGAAAATTCACAGACTTTTTATACACAAAAGACATGGACCTTCAAAGGGTCCTAGAATTCTTAAAAATAACAAAATGCAATATAAGCAGAAAAGTCATTTACAGCAGGTCAAGACATCACGCCTCACAAGTTTCCAGATAGTTGATGTCTTGACCTGCCGTAAATGACTTCTCTGCTTATATTGCATTTTGTTATTTTTAAGAATTCTAGGACCCTTTGAAGGTCCATGTCTTTTGTGTATAAAAAGTCTGTGAATTTTCAATTTCTTGTATAACAACCTGTCTGAAGAAGGGAGCTAGTTCTCTCGAAAGCTCACCATCAAATATACTCAGTTAGCCTGAAAAAGGTATCACCTGATTTCTTCACTATTCTATCACTTTTAGACAGGGACAGTACATGTGGGTCATTGTGTCTGGACCTGCTACGTTGTGGGGTACGCCCCCTTTGTCAAGCACAGCAGAGACTAATTAGCTAACTCATTTATACTAGAATCACGATTAGTCATCAAATACGTATACATATATTATACATATATTAGATCTAGCCTAAACATATCAACAACATTAAAAACCACATTAAAATATGTACACTAAGATATCATGTAGTTTTATATTTCAAATATTTTTAAGCTTATTGATTGAAATGTAACTGCAAACAGAGATGTCACTTATGATGTGTTGACTGATATCCACAAAATAGTAAACTATTGAAAGGAATCTCTTAAAATATATCATATACAGCATTAATGTATCTATTGCAAGAGAGGATTATAATATATGATTTGAAAGTATTTTCAAATTGCAATCTATAACAGTCAATGAATATAAAACACTCATGATTGCAAAAAACTGGCAATATTAAAAAGTAAAATTGTCACTAAATTCACAAGAGCCTGGCAGGCGATGTACAAATTTGCTGTTTGTAAATTTAGATTCTAAAATAGCATGCATCTGGTGTCAAAATGTATTAAATCATCCACAGCTGCAGTATCCTGCTATTTGATCCTATTTCCCTACTACATATTTTTTTTGCCAGCTGCCAAAAAGGGCTGAATGGTTAGATCTTTGCTTTGAACTCTGCAAAAGTTTTCAAATGAAGTTTCCATTATGATTTGTATCTAACTATCTATCTATATAAAAATTAAAAGTCCTCTTAAAACCATATTCCCATCTCATTGGGTGGGTTTAAACTTAATTTCAGACTTAGGGCAGTTTTCATCTCCTGCTTGTTTATACAAGCTTCTCTAGTTAAGAACCATCTTTCTGCTTTAGCAGTGGCTGGGCTGGGATCTCACTGTTGAGTTTTATCAGCATGAAGGAGCATCTCAGTAACTGATCTTGTCTTTCTACTGAGAAAAACTTTAACCCTAAGGAATCGTATACATGGCACGGTACAAATGCGGTCAGTTTATCCGACCCGTATTTGCATTGTTTTTGCGCCGTGCACACGCCCGCAGGGGGGTGACTTTTCTCCGCGATTAGCGGAGAAAAGCCCTCCCCCTTCACATAAATATATTCATCTTCTGTCCGAAAACCGGTCGGAAAAATGAATGTGCTCCATGTTTTTTGGACCGCTGGCGGTCTAAAAAAGCGCCGTGCTTAAAACCGGTGCAGTGGGGACTGCTGCGTGGGTTTTCCATAGAGGCCCATTTTAAAAGTTTTCACCCGGTTTGCAGATAGTTTTCAAAACTGGAAACCGTCTGAAAAACCGGTTGAAAACCCATGCCGTGGGAACAAGCTCTTATTGCAGTTAGAGATCTAAGGGCAGCCTTGTACCATCCTATCAGGTCTACAGAGCACATTTATGTGTAACTATATCAAAGGTAACAGAGTCATTCAGCAGCTAACAGTGCTTGTAAGTTTTTCTCTCTCACTAGAAGCTTCCCTCTTTGACACATATAGCTCTGCTAGCTCATATTTATAGCCAGGTGTCTTGCTGGGACAGTGCCATGGTTTTTACAACCCCTCTATTAGTAATGTCTCAGAAACAGGCTCAACTAGAAATAAGAGCTAGCAGGGCTGAAATGTCAGTCACTGCTGTAGATCGGCCCAGAGCCTGCACAAAATGTATGAGCCTGAAGAGGCTTTAAGGAGTGAGAACAGATGGGACAAAACCTTTTGTACCCTTAACCCCTGCAATCAAAATAATATGGCTCTTCGGTTTTTTTTCCTTCCCGCCTTTCAAGAGCCATAACTTTTTTAGTTTTCCAAACTAGAGCTTTTATTTTGCCGTACCTGACAAAGGGTACCTGTGCAATATTTGCAGTTTTTTTTAAGGTTTTAACAAGTTAGTATAAATGATGTATTATCTGCATTCTGTGGGTTGATATGATTCCGGCAATACCAAATATGTAGGTTTTTCGTTACGTTTTAGTACTGTAAAAAAAATCCAAACATCATCTATTTTTTACACCTGCATTGCAGTGCCATTTTCTGCTACCTATAACTTTTTTGTATTTCCACATATAGAACTGAGTGGGAGTACATTTTTTGGTACAATTTTGGTATAGGTGCTACTTTTTTAATCACTTTAATTCCAAATTTTAAGGGGACATTAAATGACCAAAAAACTACAATTTTGGAATCTTTTTTCTTCTACAGTGTTCAGTTTATGAGATAAATAATGTTATATTTTAGTAGAAGCCAAGCAGAAAAAGGTAATGGACCCAGCGATATGGTTGAGAAGGTGCTTTCTTTATTTCATAGTTTCAGTCCATCAAAAGGAGGGTGCAGGGGGGACCCAGAAACCAACGCGTTTCGGGCTTTCGTATAGCCCTTGTTCACGGTCACATATGTTAGACAACAATGCTCATTTAAATAGGTGAAGGAAGAGGGGGTGTGTTGCAACAACATAGACGTCACTTCCTTATATATTGCAAACATGTAAAAAACATAAGCAAATAACATATATACTACAGGGCATCCATGAAAATAGACATATAAATCAGGAAAAAAGGAAAAGTTATACCTCAATATATATAGGCTAGATCGTTTCTATAGTTGAGCCCACGGGGTGTTCTTGTATCTAGCTCGTAAATCCAGAACGCCTCGCGCATGCGCACGAGGCGTTGCCAATCACCTCAGTTTTTGGGCCTTTCTACTTTTTCTAAACCGCAGCAGCGTAGACTTTCTACTGACCCTGCATGTGTTTCTAGAAAATGTTTCGCTGCCCCATAATGGGACATTTGACCCTTCTTAATGCTGTATAAATGCTCAGATATACGGGTTTTAAATCTGCGGATATTGCTGGCAATGTAGATCTTATCGCAAGATACACAATAGATGGCATAGACTAAATGGTGGGTATCACAATTGATAAATTTTCTTATATTGTAATATTTATTTGTATCCTTATTGGATTTGAATGTATCTTGTGTTATTGTGTATTTGCATATGTTGCATCTTTTTTTATTACACGGAAAAAAGCCTTTTAGGGAAATCCAATAATCCAAAAACACCGGTTTTCTATGGTGTCCCAAAGACACATAAAAATACATTTCCACCTCAATTGTGCCCTATAGTATCTAGTTGTGGCAGCATAGGAGAAAATTTAAATAGATGGTTGGACAAACATCTCCAACCTCTGATTTCTGGACTTCCGGGTTATCTTAAAGACAGTACAACAGTCCTTAAAAGTTTTCATGATTTTAAATGGCTACCTGATTTTCACTGGTTAAGCCTTGATGTAACCAGCCTCTATTCTAGCATACCACAACATCTAGTTAGAGTAGCTGTTCAGTATCACTTACAGAAACAAAATATATATCAAGAAGGTCTTCAAATTTTTATACTGGAGTGCATTGATTTTCTATTATCCAGCAATTATTTTGAATTTGACCGTACCTACTATTTGCAGCTGCTTGGAGTACCAATGGGGGCCGCTGCATCGCCATCACCGGCCAACCTCTTCATGGCATGGTGGGAGCACCAATTTATATATAATGTGAGTAATCCATTCTCCCATTGTTTAGTCTGGTATGGGCGCTACATAGACGACCTCTTGCTTGTTTGGGGTCGTGATGTGGCGTCCATACCAGACTTCATTCTTTACCTCAATAATAATGACATAAATTTACATTTCACTCACACAGTAGAAACAACCAGCATTGCCTTCTTGGATGTATTGCTCACAGGTGATATAAAGAACAACAGAGTCACTACCACCTTATATAGGAAACCCACTAGTGGCAACACAATCTTGCATGCCAACAGTTGTCACCCTAGTCATTCCATTGACTCTATCCCTGTTGGGGAATATTATCGTGCACGTAGGGCTTGCACAAAAGAGTCTGATTTCCAAAAACAGGTTGATATCACAGATAACAGACTTGAGATGAGAGGATACAGTAGGAAACAAATGTATCGAGCATAGAAAAAAATCCAAGGGAGAACACAGGATGCTTTGCTAGCCCATAAAAGAAGTATTTCCAAATGTGATCATGGCATAGTCTGCTCCATCACTTATAGCCAAGAGTTTAATTCTATCAAAAAAATATTCTATAGAAATATTAATATCCTGAGGCAGGACAATATTCTGGCTGAATTATTAGATGAAGGAATATATCTAGTAGCAAAACGCAATAAAATCATAGGTACGGAAATATCCCCTAGTGCCTTCTCTAGTACCTCCACAAAAGATAATTTGCTTTCCCTAAAAGGCTTTTTTCCGTGTAATAAAAAAAGATGCAACATATGCAAATACACAATAAAACAAGATACATTTAAATCTAATAAGGATACAAACAAATATTACAATATAAGAAAATTCATCAATTGTGATACCCATCATTTGGTCTATGCCATCTATTGTGTATCTTGTGATAAGATCTATATAGGCAGCAGTATCCGTAGATTTAAAACCCGCATATCTGAGCATCTTTATAGTATTAAAAAGGGCCAAATGTCCCATTCAGGGGCAGCCAAACATTTCTTAGAAACGCATGCAGGGTCAATAGAAAGTCTACGGTGCTGCGGTTTGGAAAAAGTTGAAAGCCCCAAAAACGGAGGTGACTGGCAACGTCTCGTGCGCATGCGCGAGGCGTACTGGATCTTTGAGCTAGACACTAGAACACCCCGTGGACTCAACTATAGAAACGATCTAGCCTACATATACTGAGGTATAACTTTTCCTTTTTTCCTGATTTATATGTCTATTTTCATGGATGGCCTGTAGTATATATGTTATTTGCTTATGTTTTTTACATGTTTGCAATATATAAGGAAGTGACGTCTATGTTGTTGCAACACACCCCCTTTCTTCCTTCACCTATTTAAATGAGCACTGTTGTCTAACATATGTGACCGTGAACAAGGGCTACACGAAAGCCCAAAACGCGTTGGTTTCTGGGTCCCCCCTGCACCCTCTATCTGATGGATTGAAATTATGCAATAAAGAAAGCACCTTCTCAACTTTATCGCTGGGTCCATTTACCTTTTTCTGGTTGGCTTCTGTTTCGTGGCTTCTGAACTGAGGGCCGGGACGCCGTGCGAGGATGAAGTGTGCAATACAGCTGGTTTAATGAAAGTTCCACCTGCAACGGTCGGTGAGCTACTGCCTAAATTTACCTTGCGGTTTTCAAGTTGCTTATATTTTAGTAAACTGGAGATATATGGCCGTGGCTATACCAATTATGTGTAACTTTTTTATTATTTTATTTGTAAAATGGCAAAACAGAGGTGATTTGAACTTTACATTTTTTGTTTTTTAGATTTATACTTTAAAAACTTTTTTTTTTCCACAGTAATATCAAGTCCCCTTAGTGTATTTGACCACTTGGGGGAGTGATTGTCAGTTTACCCTTTTGTATTGCATAAACAATACAAAAGGGTGAACAAAGATGGCAGTCCTTGCACTTCCTGCCTGAAATTGCAGACATGGCCATGTTAAACGATCAGAACGTCATGGGGTTAAAGGCTGCCATAAACATCGGAAAACAAACGATAACATGCAATTCATAGTGCTAATGATTTTGCATATTTGTTGTATCAATGAGTTCAGTTTTGCATCAATTCCAATTCAGAGCCATGTACAGGACACTGCTTCGTGCTTGCAGATTTAAACACAAGATAACATCAGTTAAATACAAATTCAATTAACTCATTGATAGTTCAAATTATCATTGTTCCTATTGACCTACATTGTTATAAGGGATCTTCATATTTTTCCTTGGACAGAATTTAAAGTCAGTTTTTTATCACTATATGCCCCCATGCAATCGCCAAAAAGCGCAAGTTTTTCGGGTGCTGCCTTCGACAGCCGCTTGGGGTTGTGGCCACATGAAGCTGGACACTTGTGGACTTACACCCTTAAAGTCCAACTTAATTCTGAATATGTATCTGTCACCTAAGCACACACTCTTACCTGCTCTCTCTGATAACAACACACAAACAGAATTTTGTGCGTCGAACTAATGAAACATGTTGTTTAAAAGAAGTACAGTTGAAACCAGAAGTTTACATACACTAAATAAAAAGACACATATGCATGTTTTTCTCACTATCTAACATAAAATCAGACTAAACCTTACCTGTTTTAGGTCAATTAGGATTACCAGAATTACTTATATTTGCCAAATGCCATAATAATAAGAGAGAGAATTTTTAAGGCATTTTTATTACTTCCTGCAAAGTCAAAAGTTTTCATACCTTTCATTAGTATTTGTTAGCATTGCCTTAAACTGCATGACTTGGGTCAAACGTTTTGGATTTCCTTCCACAAGCTTCACACAACAGTTGGTAGGAATTTTTGCCCATTCCTGACAGAACTGGTGTAATTGAGCCATGTTTGTAGGCTGCCTTGCTCACACCTGCCTTTTCAGCTTTGCCCATACATTTTCAATAAGATTGAGATCAGGGCTTCGTGATGGCCACTCCAAAACATTGACTTTGTTATCCTTCAAGCGGTTTTGCCACGATGTAATGTTGACGTGGGATCCTCCAAAATGGGTATTTAATCACTTTTCTAAATATATGTGATTACAAAAAGTGAAGCCTGTGAGAGCTACAGCATTTGTCAATCCCCCTTAGTTACATGAAAGCTTGCATTAGACATGACCAGAGGAACTGACAGGCCGCGCTTGCGTGAAACACTTCTTATCTGATAACAGGGAAAATGAACGAGCTTCACGGGGCTGGGGAGAAAGTGCAGTGTATGAGTCTGTCTGCTGTATAGAGAATCCACTGTTGTAATGTTATTATTTCAGTTAAGTTTTGAGACGCTCCCTTATTCCTCACCCCCTCCCTCTCTCCCCTGCAGCTGTTCATGACTCAGCATGAATTGTTTATATTCTACTCTGTGCTAATTAGGAGGTAAGTAACTCACGCCCTGGCAAAACCCCTTTAAGCTACCTTGTAACCAGTTTGGTAGTATGCTTCCGGTCATTGTCCATTTGGTAGACCCATTTCCGCACAACTTTTAACTTCCTGATTGATGTCTTGAGATCTCTCTTCAGTATTGCCACATAATCTTCTTTCCTCATGATGAATTTTTCTTATTTTGTGAAGTGCACCAGTATCTCCTGCAGCAAAACAACCCCAGAACATGATGTTGCCATCTCCATGTTTCACAGTTGAAATGGTGATTTAAGGCTTCCAAACTTCTCCCTTTATCCTCCAAATGTAACGATGGTCAATATGGCCAAACAGTTCAATTTTAGTTTTGTCAGACCACAAGACTAGTCTCCAAAAATATAGGTCTTTGATCCTGTGTGAATTTACAAAGTAAATCTGTCTTTAATATGTTTCTTTTGGCGTAATGGTTTCTTACTGGCAGAGTGGCCTTTGAGCTCCGGTTGATACAGTACTCGTTTCACTGTGAATAATGACACAAGCTTACTAGCTTCCGCCAGCATCTTCACAAGGTCTTTTGCTTTTGTTCTTGGGTTGATATACACATGTTGGACCAAAGCACATTCATTCTGAGACACAGAACCCGTCTCCTTTCTGAGTGGTATGGTGGTTGGACATTCCCATCTTGTTTGTACTTGCGCATTATTGTTTGTACAGATGAATGAGGCATCTTCTGGTATCAGAAAATGACACCTAAGGATGATCCAAATGTGTGCAAATCCACAATTCTCTTGCTGATATCTTGGCTGCTTTCTTTAGACTTTCCCATGATGTTACATGCAGAAGCAGTGTGTTTCTAGTGTACTTTAAAATACATCCACGGTTTTTCTAATTAACTCAGATGTTGCCAAGAAACCTATCAGAAGCTTCCAATGACCAGAGATCATCATATGGGCTGTCTCAAATTGTTTAAAGTCATAGTAATCCTAGTGTATGTAAACTTTTGACTTTGTTGAAAGTAAAAAAATGCCTTTAAAAATTCTCCCTCTCTCTCTCTTTATCTGGCAAATATAAATAATTTTGGTAATCCTAATTGACCTAAAACAGTGTCTTTTTATATAGTGTATGTAAACTTCTGGTTTCAACTGTATATATGTGAATCTAAATATTTACATAGGGTTTCAAAATCTTATGAGGATTTATGAGGCTTTTTTTCTGTCTTACAAAGTGATGATATACCCTGTTTCCCTGAAAATAAGACATACCCAGAAATAAGCCATAGAATAATTGTTCAGAATTTATGTAGTATGCTTAAAATATAAGCTCTGCTCCAGTATAATCCCTTGTTACAGTTCATTAAAAAAGTGTCCAGGCAGCTATACATGTAATAAAAGTAAATAAAATACAACAGGACAGATACAATAGACCTTTTATCAAGTAAAGCAGACATCCCCAAAAGCAACACACGCAAAAGACCCCACAACAATAAGGGTTTGCTAGTGCCGAGCTCTCACACCTAGATCGGTGGTCCTGCTGGTATCACTTCACTCCCCAGCCTGAGCATTGTGGCTGCTTCTGGTCACCAGGAGAAGACAACCACTACCTTTGGTGCAGTGGAGCGCATCTGGAATGGCGGGGGACCTGACAGTGACAAGTCTTTGACAGGAGGGATGCAGAGCTGTGTGAGAGCCCATCCACCATCAGCACTTGTCGACTCTAATTTTTTTGGGTCTAAGTGGATCTGGTGATGTGATTCTTTTGTGGGTGCCTGCTTTTCTTGGTGAATAAACACCCACCATTTACTACAGTACTGTACTGTATGTACTGGTAAACAGAGGAACAAGAGAATAGGACATCCCCTGAAAATAAGCCCTAACCCATCTTTCAGAGCAAAAAATAATATTAGACCCTATCTTGTTTTTGGGGAAACACAGTATCTGACTGAACAGTGAGGTGATAAATGGGGGAGAACCAAACATATCTAGTTGTTGGTGTCCTATAATTGAACTTTTCTAGATGATTAGGGGTATACAGATTGGATACACAGAGTTGATCTGCACAGGATGATGTTACGCCTCTGATTTTAGGGGTAAGAAGATCAGTACAGTCTGATCTTAGCACATTTTGGAATGCCCGCCGTAAAACATGGTCTGGATATCCTTGACGCGTATTATAGGGACTTTCGATAATGCGGCACCGTCTGTTAAACGCATCATCCAGAGGCATTGGCATGTGTTGAAGATGGACCCCGACATTAGAGACCGAATCGGTGAGTTTCCATCTATTACTTACAGACGAGGCAGAAGCCTTAGGGATCATATAGTTCAGAGCCACTTTACTATGCCGCGCTCTGAAATGTGGTTGTCTAAACCTATTGGTTGCTTTCAATGCTCTGAATGTGTAGCATGCCCCTTTGTGGAAAAAACAAAGTCTTTTTCTGGCACGAGGAATAATAAGAACTTTTCCATATGACACTTTATTAATTGTAAAACCACAAATGTGGTGTACCTGATCATCTGTCTATGTGGACAAAAATATGTCAGAAAAACGACACGACAGCTTCGCCGCCATATATGTGAACATCTGGGCGACATTCGACATGAACGGGACACAGCTGTGTCTCGTCATGTGTGGAATTCACATAATGGTGGCCCTAAATGTTTAAAACGGATTGGAATTGATCACATCACGCCATCCATACGAAAAGGAAATATTGATCAGAAGTTGCTTCAGAGAGAAACTTTCTGTATTTTCTCCCTCAAGACCCTTACACCAAATGGTCTTAATAAGCAACTAGATTTTAGTTACTATATTAACATTTGAGTCATTCGTCATCCATTCGCCTCCCCTTCTTCTGTTTATCCTCATTAATAGAATTTTTGCTATCCTTCAACACCCTGACCTGTGCCATTTAACTGGAGCCCCATATCATTAATGGGACCTTTGCCTACTAAGCCAAGCATTTTTCTATGATGATGGTAACCTGCGTCCTCAACATCCGGAATATTGCCTATATGTTCTTTACCTGTCCGCTATCTGAATGCGGTAATCAGGTTACTAGGGACGCCACGTGGCGCCTTTGTCATTTCGGAGCGCCGTGGACGTCATTTCCAGCGCACGACATGAGCGCTTATATTACCATGCAGCTCAGTTGTCGGCGTCTCCGCCCGGCACAGCATCGCTGACATATTGCGCTCTGTCATACACAGAGTGCAATGAGCGGATGCACCATATTGATATGGACTGTGGCTTGCAGGTAAATGCTTGTTCTGATACTTTTAGGTGATGTAGCTGTGTGTCTATCTATGAA
Source organism: Phyllomedusa bahiana (assembly GCA_025379985.1). Taxonomy (NCBI): domain Eukaryota; kingdom Metazoa; phylum Chordata; class Amphibia; order Anura; family Hylidae; genus Phyllomedusa; species Phyllomedusa bahiana. The sequence continues at coordinate 9,018 of JAODAL010042976.1, read as the reverse complement.
TTATCCATTTGGCATACACTTTGTACCTCTTATTTTTTCAGCATTGTCGTCACTCCTTAAATGAATGAACTAGAGGAGGTCATACAGGCCAGATAAGTAGCTAACTTGCATATCTTTAAATTGCCTGTGTCAGTACAAACTTCTCTTGCATTGTCTTCATTGATATGCTTTGAATGCCCTTTTGTGTCAGTATAAACTTCTCTTGCATTGTCTTCACTGATGTGCTTTGAATGCCCTTTTATGTCAGTATAAACTTCTCTTGCATTGTCTTCACTGATGTGCTTTGAATGCACTTTTGTGCTAGTGGTATTTTTTTCTCTGTACTGTATCCCCTGAGGAGATCCTATTGATTAGGGAGAATCGAAACATGTTGGGATTTGTAGCGTGAGGGACTAACAGGGCTTTTCTAGTGAGGGATAGGTTCGTGACGGGACCGTCCTTTTTTTGGGACGATAATCCTGGTTTAGGTAGTTGAGTACTAGCTACCTAGGGATTAGTAGTATGTAGTATAGCCGTTCCTTAATCTATGGTATTAGCTTTTATTCTTTTCTCCTCTGTGTAAGAGGTTCTTGCCACATTATTTTAATATATTTAAACATTAAAGGTTATATTTTAATTGGTTCTCTCCCTATTTAGGGATTTGTTGTTTGATATATTATCAGAAAATTATATATTGAGTAAATCATGTTTTAATATTAACCCCTTGTAATGGGCCAGAGTGGAGCAATGGAGAGAATGGGAGTCGTAGTCACTACTCCGGTCATGGCGTAATCGACATCCATCATATCTCTCTTGCTCGCCCACTACTAATACAGTGAAGAGGGGGACCTAAGGCTAGGTGTAGGTGATAGTACTACTCGAGGGCACACTCTGATGGTGGTTGTAGACTCTCCTGCCTGTGATGACATGTAAGGTGACCATGGTGTTGTGCAGGGGTTTAACAGTTAACAGTTAACACTTGTTTATTTTTCAGCTGGATAACAAACACAGAATTTCTTCCATTTAACTCCTTCCTTTCTCACAAAGCGCAGGGAGCTTATTCAGATTCAGCTTTAACCTCAAGGAGCACTCTAACCCCAGGTGAACTGACATCTTAGTTTTCTTTCTTACAGCTTCAAGGAGTTACTGTTCCAAACCCCAGGAGAACTGGATTTGTGTTGTTTAGCCGGATCAGAGGTAAACCAGACATTAACAGGTCCGCAGGCTTTCGGCACTCACTCTACATCTCAATAGAATTCCAGGAGCCTCCCCATCTAGACATCTGCAGCTCATTTCAGAAAATGTCTTACTTGTATCTTCCAGTAATCTGTGGCTGAAGAACAGTTTAGGCCATGGTACTATCAGCCCAACTCCAGGGGTAAAGTAACCCCCTCCATCCAGTACAGAATACAGCATAAACTAATCACTCTCACTCATAAAGCTCTCCACAGTGCTGCACCCCCATACATCTCCTCCCTCATCTCTGTCTACCACCATGCCTGCCCTCTCCGCTCAGCTACGGACATCAAACTACAGACCACAATCATCCGAACCTCCCATGCCGTCTTCAAGATTTTGCACGTGCTGCACCCATTCTCTGGAACATTCTACCACGTAACCATCAGGCACAATCCCAGCCTTCGCATTTTAAGAGTGTCCTGAAAACACATCTTCTCAGCTGGCCTACCAAAACCACTAATTGTTAACCCCCACCTTCTATCACACACATTTGTCACTCCTACACTATGGCCACTTCTACAGTACTTATCTGTATATGATGTACATTCCAGTGTGTGGGGCGGTGAGAGCGGACCAAAATTTTGATGTAAACATCCACATATTTATAAATCATGGCTGGGCCATGTAAATTTAGCACTTCTCGCCCCTTGTTTCCTCCCCAGCACCCTCTTAGATTGGTAAGCTCTTGCGAGCGAGGGCCCTCAACACCTTGGCTTTCTGGCACCTGTGTAAGTAGCTTTCACTGTGTAATGTCTTCTTTTAATCTAGTAATTAAATCCTCTAGCAATTGAAAATGCATCGCAGCGAATATGTTGGCGGCCGCTATATAAATAAAGATTATTATTATTATTATTATTATCCTATGTGATAGTGCAGACACACATTACAGACTATCCACTGCTAGAACCACACAAGCACTAACTACTAGGGCAATTTATTAACTCTTCCCCTTTCTCTGTAAAAAACACCCTCCTGCTGCTGGTCTGCACATTAATATTTTACTCAGAATAGATTAATCATTATGACTTGGCAGTTTCATATATGCTTCAGTTTTAACAGAATTTCTCAAGACCAGAATACAATTGGATGTCAGTAACTCACCTCAGACTGACACAAGGCTGAGTCATTGAGCTCAGACATAGCTTTTATAGAGCAAATATTACAAAATCACCTTCAGCAACTCACTAAATAGGAAAATACAGATACCATTGAACTCATCGCACATAGATGAGACAGAGCGCGAGTTAACTCTGTACATTATACTCTAACTCATATTGGACGTACGCTATACACATCCACGGCCAGGGAAAAGATGTTCCAGAAAATGGACATATGGGTACATCCTGGACATCGTGTGGGCTCACAAGCGGAGCTCACACAATTGCAGCATGAAACCAGCTATATATTACAGCTGATCCAATGCTGTGTCACCCACAAACAGAGCTCACTGTGGTCATCCGTACGATTAACTTCTTGGCTGCCGTGGTCAATTGCGACCACTGCAGCAAAGGAAGTACGATCGCGGCTGACACCTCTCCCGAGAGCAACCCGGAAGCCTAACAAGGCCTTTGGAATCCCTGTGATGTCAATACGCCCGTCTTGGTCCTGAGGGAATGCCCAGTCATAGTAATTGACACGTGTACAGTGCGAGTAGCATACCACAACTAGGCATTTATAAACAGTGATCTGAAGATCACTGATACAAGACCCCATGGGGACAAGTACAAAGTAACGTGAAAAATTAAAAACAAAATACACAAAAGAAAATAAAATAAGAAAAACATATAATACCGGACCCTTCCCCTTTACAAACGCCAATCACTCCAAAAGAAGCGATCAAATATAATAAAGAATGCTTTTTGTATTGCCATGTGCGTGATGACCTAGCCTATTCAAATCTGTCCTTTTTAGATAACTCACAAACGATGATTTATGGTAAAAAAAAAAATGAAAAAAAAGTCACAGAATTGCAATTTTGGTTCCATGACACATCACAAATACAGAATAAAAAGACAATCAAAAAGATCACACTAAAACGCAAAAGTGAGTACCAATGAAAAACAAGCACATATCAATCCAGCACAAAAAGGCCTCTTACTCAGCTCTGTACATGAGAAAAAAAAAAAAAAGAGTTATCAAAGATAGTCATCTCATAATATTTGTCTTTTACACAAAGATAACACTTTGTATTTTTAAATGCTGCTACATATAAAAAAGTTGTATAAATTGTGCCATCGCAGTAATTATATTGACCCACAAAGTAAAGCTAACATGTCATGTATACTGAAAGTTAAGTGCTGTTAAAAATCACTATTAGTATTGCAGCATTTTCTTAACCCTGCCTTCCAAAAAAATGATGTAAATGCGATCAAAAAGTCTTGTTTCCCCAAAATGGTACCAATAAAAATTTCAACTCATCCTGCAAAAAATAAGCCCATACACAGCTCTGTAAATAGAAAATTCAGGGTCCTCAGACTATGATGATGCAAAAACATGTTTTTCATTTTGAATAACAGTGTTTTTATAGTGTAAAAGCAGTAAAACATAATAAAAATACAGAAATTAGGTATCCATGTAATCATATCGACCTGCTGAGTAAAGCTAGCATATCATTAATACTACATGGTGAACACTGTAAAAATAAAAATAAAAAACCCTACTAGGATTGCTGTATTTTCTTCATCCCGCCTCCTAAAAACCTTGATCAAAAGTGATCACAGCATCATATGAATCCCATAATTATACCATTGAAAACAGATACTCATCCCACAAAAAAATCAAGCCCATAATCAGCTCCCTATACAGAAAAATAAAAAAGTTATGGTTATCAGACTATGGCGACATAAAGATGCAATTTTTTACACACGTATTTCTATTGAGTAAAAGTAATAAAAAATAAAAATGTAATAAATGTTATATTGTTGTAATTGTACCAACCCGCACAGTAAAGTTAGGTCATTTATAACACACTGCAAATGCTGTAAAAATAAAGCCCAAAAAACAATGGCGGATATGTGTTTTTTTCCCCCATCTTCTTGGCCCTGTACTAAAAAAAACTGTGGAACACCTGTGGACACAAAATTCACATTACACCCCTAGATAAGTTCCCTGATGGTTGTTGAATGCAAAATGGGTGACGTCTGGAAGGTTTCACCTTATAGTTTGGGAGCTTTGCAAATGTGACATGGCACCCACCAAAATCCATGTTCCAAAAGCCAAATCGCACTCCCTCATTTGTATGTCCTGCCATGTGCCCAAACAGCAGTTTACACCAACATATAGGGTTTTGCTGAACTTGGAAGTAATTGTGTTACAAATTTTGTAGTGCTTTTTTTTCCAGGATTCATTGTAAAAATGAAACATTTTCAGCTAAATTGTCAGATTGTTGGAAGAAAATACATTTTCATTTTCACAGCCTAACACTAAAAAAATGTGTGAAACACCTGTGGGGTTGATATACTCACTACACATCTGGATATATTCTTTAGGTGATGTAGTTTTTTTTAAAGATGGTCTTTTTATGGTTTTATAGGGAATTTAGGCAGTTTGTACTAGGGGGTAGAGGGGTATACTTATTTCTCTACAGACTATAACATATTAGTGCTTTGAAATGGCAAGGCAACTATTTTTTCAAAAATCTATTGACATTTTGATATTTTTCATAAACAAACATGCTAGTATATGGACCCAAAATTATCTTACTAACCATAAAGCACAATATGTCATGAAAAACAATCTCTGAATCCACACTGGATTCGTGTTAACCCCTTAAGGACCCAGCCTTTATTGATCTTCCTGACACAACCACTACCCCGGGCCGAATTTATTGACATCTGGCATTTGACACTTTATGTGCGATAATAACGTTTTAGACACTTTCACCTATCCATGACGATTCAGAGATTGTTTTTCGCTCATGACACATTGTGCTTTAAGTTAGTAAGAAAAATTTTGATCACATTGCAATCCTTGCATGAGTTTGTGAAAAATTATACAAATTTCATCGAAAAAACTTTGGAAAAGAATTTGGTCATATTTGAAGTTTTCCACAATTTCGTGTGTGCAAACATATAATTATTCTCACCACAAATAGTTTATAACTCGCATCTACCATATGTCTACTATAGGTGGCAAAATTTTTAATGTTTTTTTTTTTATTACGACATTAGAGTGCTATATAGAAAATTTAGTAGTAATTTCCTCTACTATTCTCCAAGAATAATTGCAATATACATTTTTAGGGACCAGTCTAAGTTCTGACAGGTGGCTTTGCTGTGTGGGCCGCATGTTAATACCCCCATGAAATAGGAACTCCACTAAGAAACTAAACCCCTACTGAAGTACTTTACAACAGTCGTTAGGAAGTTTGAAAAACCCTTTAGGTATTTCACAGAAATTACAGAGCAAGTGGAGTGAAATTTTCAAAATTTCACGTATTTTTTGCAGATTTTCAATACTCTATGTCCATTATTCACTAGTAATCAACGGTAAATTTGTGACCAGGTAAATGCATCATAATATCAATTCCCTCACGATTCTGCTTGTTTTTAGAGATTATCCCATAATGTGGGCCTAGATATTATATCTCAACCAACATTGCACACAGAAAAGTGGGGAGCACCTACTTGACTCTGGGTCTCCTTTTCAATACGATTATATTTAGTGTCATTTCAGGTTTTAGACCCCTACCCAGGTGCTAATAACATTAATAAACACCCATAAAAAGTCCCCCATAATTGAAACTACACCTTTAAGGAATATAACCAGGGGAGCATGAGAGTATATAGACCCACCAGGTAATTCACCATTATTTTTTTTTTAGCATTTAGGGCTGTGAGAAAATTAAAAAAAATTTTTTTTCCAATAATCTGCAATTTTACGTTTAAAATGTTTCATATTTACTGGAATCCTGGAAAAAAGAACCCACAATTTTTGTTGCGCAACGTTCTTTTTCCAAGTTCGGGCAATACCCAACATGGCGGGTTAAACTGCTGTTTTGGCGCATGCCGGCTTACAAGGGAGGGAGCGCTATTTGCTTTTGGAACGCATTTTGGATGAGGGCCATGTCGCATTTTGCAAGCCCCTAAAGTAAGCAGAACAGTTGAAAACACTTTTCCAAATGCGCCCACCATTTTGGATTTGACACCCCTCTCATCTAGGGGTGTACTGTGCATTTTGGATTGGCACAGCGTGTTCCATAGTTTTTTTTAGCATTGGGCCAGAAAATGGGGGGAAAAAACGCAGTTCCCCGCCAAATTGTTTTTGGGTTTCAATTTTACAGCGTTAGCCGTGCAGTGTAAATGACAGGATAACTATATACTATGGAGGTCGGTACAGTTACATTAGATATAGTGATTTTAATATAGTATTTTTTCTGTTTAATACTTTTACACAATAGAAATCATGTCTATAAAAATTGCGTTATTTTAATTAGATGTCCAAATTCTGACATCCATAACTATTTAATTTTGCTGTGTGCAGAGCTGTGGTATTGGCTTTGTTTTTTGTGTGTGCGATGTGAGTTGAATGTTTTATTAAGGGTATCATTTTTGGGGTGACAAGTCTATTTGATCGCTTTTTAAATCCATTTTTATTTTGGAAGGCCGGGGTAAAGAAAAATACTGCAATCCTAGAGTGGTTTTTTATTTCATTTTTAACAAGCGCTCACCGTGGCAGTATCCTTGATAAAGTTAGCTTTACCTCTTTTGGTTCGATAACGATTATGGCAGATATCCTGTTTATCTAGTTTTTTTATGTTGAAGCACTTAAAAAAAAAAGAAAGTGAGAGATTTAGTAGTAGTATAAAAAGATATTTGATGTCATCGCTGTCTTCTGGAGAGCCATACATTTGTGTTTAATTTTTTCCCGATAAGAGCTGTGTAAGTCGACTTTTTTTTTTTTGTGCCGATAACTGACGTATAATTGTATACACCAACTATATGCATTTATAGGAGTTAGTTTGATCTGCTTTTATTCCATTTATGTGCTTGCCGGTATGACACAAAAATCTTAATAATGTGAATTTGTTTTTTGGTTTTGTTTTTTAGGCGTTCAGCCGTACGGGTTACAGTTAGCAGACATATTTATAGAGGCAGAATCGTATGCACGCGGCTATAACCAAAAATGGTTACTTTATTTATTTTTGATCTTTTTTTGGGGCGATTGAGGCGAGAAGTTGAAAGGGGGAAAAGGGCGATGTACGTTTTTTATCGTTTATTTTTCCTCCGTGATTGTGTTTTACATGTTATTCCACTTTTTTTTTTACACTTTTTTTACGTTTTTTACTTTTTTTTTTAAACTTTTCCCCATCAGGATGATTTGAATGAGAGATCTTCATATCCCTCATTCAACAGGAAGTCAGTACATAGCTTGTTGCTATGACTGGTTTCCTTGGTAACTGTCAGTCACGTGAGTGCGGCATGGTCTAGGGCAACGCCGGGCATCGTGACTCACAGACAAACCCGGAAGGCATTCTATGCCCGTCCGTGGCTGTCTGTCAGAAGGCAGGACGATGGAGCTGCACGGATCGAGCCGGATCCGTGCAGTTACTGTCGCCGGATAGAGACGCAGGAGGAGCTATACATCCGTCCTGCGTCTCCCTTAGTTATGTGCACCTGACCCACCACGACTCGTCGCGATAATTAAGGGTTAAACCGTCCCGTCCCCACCCGGAGTGATCTCGGGAGCGGGGCCGATCTGCTGCGGGAGTCAGCTGTAAGTATACCAGCTGACACCCCAGCACTGCGATCCGCGAAGCATGTACTCTGCTAGATTCGCCGCGACTTCTTCAGACGTAATGCATACGTCCAGGTGCGTTTAACGTACCTAAATGACACTTGGCACGTATGCAGTACGTCTAAGGTCGTTAAGGTGGTTAAAATATGTCCGAAAAGGTTTTTGTTTCCCACGATAAAGTGACATATGTCAGATTTTAAAAAAATGGGGCTCTGTCAGGAAGGGGTCAAAGCTCGGCTGTAGGCTCGGTAAAGAGTGGTTAAACATTTTTTATAGAGTGTTTAGTGATTGCACCTAACCTTATATAATCTGAAAAAAAATTAATTCAGTTATTACTTTAAAGGGACACTTTCATCAGAAAGGAGTTTTTTTTTTTTTAAAAAAAACCAATATTCCTGGAACACAATTTTTTTTAGAATTTCCTGCAGTACTTTTTTATTTTGGCAATGCTATGCAATTAAAAATTACTTAACATAACTCCTGAATGGCCTGGCAGATTAATCTCACTTTACTATAGTGGTTCCTTATTTCTATGTAGTTTCATTATAAATAGTATGTAATGACAAAATGGTCTTTTTATTGTATTTAAAACAGGGATAGAAAAGATTAGGGCAATGAAAAGAGCAATACATGAAAGGGTAAGGGAGGGGATTTCTTCACACTTAGGTTATTGCTGATGATTTAGAGATGGCGGAATACGATTTCTAACGAAGTGGAATCATTTAGAATTTCAGAAAACTTTCGGTCGTGGAACGAAAGTCGAATTTGGGTACTTCAGGTGATACGAAGAGCGTGCTCTTTGATTGATCAAAATTGCTCTGCGAGCACATGGCGCTTACATGGGGCAAAGCACATCTTGGGAGGAGAAGGTGCATGCCTGATGACAGTGCAAGAGATGACGCCAATCAGAGACCAGCAGTGATTCAGTGACGTCACCGCACAATATAAGTCCGGGTGCGACGTCCGGTAGCTCAATACTCCTCTCAACTGTGTCTACAGCAGGAGTGAGCTGCGGCCCTGCTGATAGCTCTAACTGATCATTGATTTTTATATAGAGATTATATG
>JAODAL010042975.1:0-34296 GCA_025379985.1 Phyllomedusa bahiana | reverse complement strand
CCTTTAAAAGCCTTTGGGGGCCCTAATAAAACCCACGGGGGGCCCCCCCGAATGAAATTCCCTGTAGACCTGGCCCCCCATCCAACACTGCTAAAATTCTTTGAAAAAGGTGCAACTGGCTGCCCTTTCCCTACTACCATTTTAACCCCCCTACATTTTAAAAGGAATCCTGTGGCAGGCAGAAGAAAAGGGGAAAAAAGAAGGGAAAAAGTAGAGGCAGGTATTTTAGACAGGTAAGTGCTGTAGGTGGGTCCCCTGATCAAGCCCATTGGTGGGCCCCCATAAATCAACCCACAGGGGGGCCCCAGAATGAAAACCCACTGGTGACATGGGCCCGCAGCCAACACTGCTCAAACTCTATGAAAGAATGGTGAAAATTGGCATGCCCCTCCATAGCGGGGTCCACATTTTAACCCCCTTCATCATTATAAAAGGAAATCCTTGGCAAACAGAGAAAAAAAAAAGGAAAAAAAGAAAAAGCAAAGATCTAGACGGTTACGTACGTAAGGGCCCCCGATCAAGTCCATTGGGGGCCCCCAAAAAGAATTCACAGGTCGGCCTTGGCCCCCGCCCCAACATCCCCACACTCTATGAACAAAATGGTGAAAATTGGCTGACCACCGTCCCAAGCGGTCCCCTTTATAACACCTTAATCTTTAAAAGGGGCTACCTGTGGAACGAGAAAAAAAAGGCAAAAAGAAGAAGCAAGTTCATAGACGGTAAGTGCTGTGATGGGCCCCCGACTAAAGCCCATGGGGGCCCCCAAGAAAAAATTCCCGGTGGCCTTAGGTCCCCCAGTCCAACACTGCCCACATCTCTATGAACAGAATGGTGACAATTGGCATGACCACCGTACCCATAGCGGTACCACATTTATAACCACCCTACATCATTATAAAGGCAATACCTGTGGTCTAATATGAGAATAATAAAATTCATGACGATTACATTAACCTTAGGGAAATAATATAAACCTTTGTCCTCTGATAGATTTATTTTTCCCTTGGTTCTTACCTTCTCTCTCATCAATACAATAAAAATAGCCTAAAATTTTATTAATGATTTAAGAGACTTAGAAAAAGTCAATAGTTTTTCTGATTCTGTATGAACATGTTGCCCCTTAGAATTTCATAATATCCAACATGTCTAAAAAGCAATAAATGTCTGATTGTTTTAAATTTGAATAATTCCCTTTTTTTCTAATAAGAAAAGTATTGGGGGGCAATCGTAAACCAAAAATTTTTGTTAGTAATACTGTTTGTATGCTTTTTATGATGTATTTCATGGTTGTTTTCCCTAGGAAATTTTTTCCCTAAGATTCATGTGGTTTCTTAAAAATCAATACAATAACCCTTTAGATATATTATATATATTTTTTTTTTACATTTATGATTATACGAATTTGACAAAAACAAAACCCCAAAAATGGGACATAAATTTACCAAAAAAACTACAAAGCTACACTTACAGCTCAATGGCTGATAGATAAACCAGCAGCAGGCTTCTATGGCCCTTATGCCCGCATGGAAAAGATGGCAGGTGCCGTTAATTAATGAGCAAATGCCCCTTTGTACCAAATTTACACCAGCATGCAAAAAACCCATTATAACACATGGGAAGACTGCTAAAAATGCAAAAATACCTGAATGAGAATTGCATATTACAATGGGAGCTTAGGGTACAAGTATTTTGTGGGAGTGCCCTTCTAAGTGCTGGGCGGCTTGCCCACAAACCTTTTTTTTTTTTTTTTTTTTTTTTTTTGGGGTGATAAAAGCTGTTCCCCAGAGGGTTCTGTAAGAGGGCTTTCCCTCTGTATCGCTTTTCCATTGCAATTTCATAGGTTTGTGCATTTTAGCAGTCTTCCATGTGTTAAATGTGGTTTTTTTGCGTGGGGTTTGAATTTGGACTGGCATTTTCTCATTAATTAACGGCACCTGCCATTTTTTCCCCATGCAGCTAAGGGCAAGAAGCCTGCTGCTGGTATTTATCACCCTTGATTAAGTGTAGTTTGTAGTTTTTTGGTAAATTAGTCCCTTTTTTTGGGTTTTGTTTTTGTTGATGGAGGACTCGCAAGCCCTGAGGACCCTTGCCTTGGCTTGCGGCTTGGTTACTGTAGTCTGTTCATAATATTTTAAAATTTGTTTTTTTCCCGATGTTATTTTTTCCCCAAAAATACGGGGGGCTTAGGGTAAAAGTATTTTGGCGTGCCCCTTTAAGTGTGGGGGGGTTTCCCCAAAAACCCTTTTTTTTTTTTTTTTTTTGTGGGTTTTTAAAGCTGTTACCCAGCTGGGGTTTTTACGATGGCGTTCCCCTGTTCGCTTTACCCATATGCAATTCTCATGGGTTTTGTTGTTTTTGCTTTTTCCCCATGTGTAAAATGTGGGTTTTTTTTGAGTGGTGTGATTTGGTACCAGAGCTTTGCTCATTAATTAACGGCATGATTTTTTTCCCCCAAAAATTTTTTGAATGTTTTTTAAGCCATTGAGCTTAAGTGTAGGTTTTTGTTTTTTGGTTTTTTATACGAATTTTGCCAGGAATTTTGTCCTGGCTGGCGAAGACTTTTATCATTGATTACAATACGTAAAGAATAGGACAGCAATAACATGTGTTCACCACTTTGAGCCCTATCGTACATTCCCCAAAGGGAGTAATCAAGTACAAAATTAACCAAGTATCATTGTTTTAAAATTACAGAATGTTACCACGTTTAGGGGGACAATGTTAAGGGGTGGTCGGTTTTTACGCTTCAGGTTCCCCCTTCCATTCAATGTGGGTGGTTTTTTCAGCTCAGACTCTACTTATTCGGCTGTGGGGGGTTATAGCTTTAAATCTCATTTTTTTTAGGTTTGAGAGGGGTTTTGAGCTTCAGGCTTCACTTCCCGTAAAGCTGTGGGTGGTTTACTTTCAGGCTCCCACTTCCTGTTACGGCTGTGGTTGGTTTTACAACTTCAGGCTCCCACTTTCTGTTCAAGCTGTGGGTGGTTCTTCTATATGTCATTGAAACGTGATAGGTCCACGTCTTAACTCTGGAACCTACATTTTTACAGAAACCGGCTCCTGAAAGTGTTGGTTCAGAATGGAGGCCAGGTTACACTCTCCATTCAGTTCTATGGGAGTTCCCAATGCAGCATAGTGGTGTGTTCTCCATCCTGTTCTATGGGAGTTCCCAGTACAGGTGAGCGCTGTGCTATCCATTCTGTTCTATGGGAATTCCCAGTATAGGGGTGCACTGTGTTCTCCATTCTGTTCTATGGAAGTTCCCAGTACAGCGGAGCGCTGCCTTCTCCAGTCTGTTCTATGGGAGTTCCCAGTATAGGGGTGCGCTGTGTTCTCCATTCTGTTCTATGGAAGTTCCCAGTACAGGGGAGCGCTGTGTTCCCATTCTGTTATGGGAGTTCCTTTTAGGGAGCGCGTGTTCTCCTTTGTTCTATGGGAGTCACAGTCGGGGAGCGCTGTGTTCTCCATTTGTTTATGGGTTTTCCCCAGTACAGAGGAGCACTGTGTTCTCCATTCTGTTCTATGGGAGTTCCACGTACAGGGAGCGCTGTGTTCTCCATTCTGTTCTATGGAAGTTCCCAGTACAGGGGAGCACTGTGTTCTCCATTCAGTTCTATGGGAGTTCCCAGTGCAGCGGAGTGGTGTGTTCTCCATTCTGTTCTATGGGAGTTCCCAGTGCAGCGGAGTGGTGTGTTCAGCTACACTCCCATAGGACAGAATCTAGCGTGTATTTCAGCTCTCCTTGACTCTGACACTTCTCTCTTACATTTAACCCTTTGTTTTGCAGGTAATGACCAGTAGGTGTGGGTCTGTAGGTCAGGGTGAGCGCCCAGGGCTAATGAAGATCTACGGAGGCAGTTACCAAGTCCCGGACATGACCCTGGTGCGGTGGGGGCCAGGCTGCTATGTTTCAGTCTGCATGTACCATTGTGTATGGAGTCTGGATGCTCGGACGCTAGGACACTTCTCCATGGAGATGCCTTGTGGAGGCCTATGTGAGGATTCTTTGTGCGGAGACCTCTCGTCTTATTTTCAGTGAATATCAATCAGCTACAGGATCTCTGTTCGCAGCGAGCAGAGCAATGAGAAGGCCCCCTCCAAAGCAGCAGAATCTGAGGAAATCCTGGCGCAGTTAGGTGGCCCCGAATAAACATCTCTTGGTGGGCCCCATTTATGTCCCCGGGGGAAAAAAATTCTATGGGGCCCCATTATATGTCCCTGGATAACACTTTTTATGGTGGGCCTATTTTATTCCCCCGGGGTAACACACTCATGGTGGCCCTGGGGTAAAACTCTCGGTGGCCTATTAAAAAGGCCTGGATAAAAATCTCTTGGTGGCTCTATTATATGGCCCTGGGGGATAAAACCCCTCTATGTGCCCCCCCCGGGTAACATCTCTTTTGGGGGCCCTATATATGCCGGGATTTTAAAAACATCTAGGTGGCCTGGGTAACACATTTTCTATGGGGGCTCTTTTAAAATTTCCCGGTTTCACATCCATGGGGGCCCGATAACACATCTCTATTCCCCTATCCTTGCCCTGGGAAAAACCCCCAATTGGCCCTATAAATTTTTATATTCCTATTATTCCCAAACAATTCATTCCACATTTTCCCCCAAAAACCACATCCTTGTTCCCCCCCACCCCTTCCCTGGATAACCTCTTCTATGGTGGCCCTACATAGGCCGGGAAAAACCACTCCTTGGGGCCCTATATATGCCCCGGGGATAACACATCTCAATGGGGGCCCCCAAAATTTTGCCCTGGGTAACACTCTCTATGGTGGCCCTGATTAAACTCTCAGGGGGGGCCCTTTTATATGGCCCTGGGATAACACTCTCAATGGGGGCCCGGGATAACACATCTCTATGGGGGCCCCTTATTATATGCCCCGGATAACCTCTCTTTGGTCCCCCTAAAAAACCCCCTTTTGGTCCCTATTTTATGTCCGGGGGAAAAATCTTATGGGGGCCCCTTTATAGGGCCCTGGGAAAAACACACTCTTGGTGGCCCTGGGATAAACATCCTAGGGGGCCCCTTTTAATATCCCCCTGGGTTAACAACCTCTTTGGGGGGCCCTATTATATGCCCCGGGATAACACATCTCTTGGTGGCCCTATTATAGCCCCTGGGAAAAAACACCATGGCCCCCGGGGGAAAAACCAAATCTATGGGGCCCCTATTTTTGTCCCGGGAAAAACCATCTTTGGTGGCCCTTTTTATTTTCCCCTGGGATAACACATCTTTTGGTGGCCCTGTATAACACATCTCTATGGGGCCCCTTATCAAGGCCCGGAAAAACACATCTCTATGGTGGCCCCCTGGGATAACACACTTATGGGGGCCCTGGATAACAAATTCTTGGTCCCTTTTATATGCCCCGGGGGAAAAAACAATTCATGGGGGCCCCTTTTTTAGTCCCGGGGAAAAACAATCTTTGGTGGCCCTATTATAGGGGCCCTGGGAAACAATCTCTAGGGGGCCCCCTGGGATAAACCCATCTCTATGGGGGCCTTTTATATGCCTGGGATAACACATCTCTATGGTGGCCCTGATATAACACATCTCTATGGGGCCCTTTATAGGGCCCTGGGATAACACATCCAAAGGTGGCCCTATTATATGCCCTGGGATAAAAAACAATCTTTATGGGGGCCCGGGGAAAAAAATTCTTATGGTGGCCCTTTTATTTTTCCCGGGGTAAAAACCCCTCTATGGTGGCCCTATTATAGGGCCCGGGAAAAAACATCTTTTGGGGGCCCTTTTATATGGCCCGGGGATAAACATCTCTAGGGTGGCCGGGCCCCCCCGGGGCCCTTATATTCCTGGGATAACCACCCTTATGGGGGTTATTTTTTGGCCCTGGGATAAACACTCTTGGGGCCCCTTTATAGCCCGGGGATAACACACTCTTTTGGGGGCCCTTTTTAATTCCCTGGATAACACATCTCTTTGGGGGTTATTTATCCCCGGGGAAAACCAAACTCTTTTTCCTATCATTTATGCCCTTTTAACCCTTTTTTTTTTTTTCTCAATTTTTTCCCCCCCTTTATTTCCCTGGGTTTTTTCCCCAATGGTGGCCCTATTATATGTCCCGGGGATAAACACCTTTGGTGGCCTATTTTTTGGCCCGGGGATAACCCCTTCTCTTGGGGGCCCCTTATATAAAAACTCTAGTGCCCATATAGGGCCCGGGATAAAAATCTTTGGTGGCCTTTTTATATCCCCCGGGGATAACACTTTCTTTGGGGCCCTGGGATAACACATCTCTATGGTGGCCCTATCATATGGCCCTGGGATAACACATCTCTATGGTGGCCCTATTATATGTCCCTGGGATAACACATCTCTATGGTGGCTCTATTATATGTCCCTGGGATAACACATCTCTATGGTGGCCCTGGGATAACACATCTCTATGGTGGCCCTATTATATGTCCCTGGGATAACACATCTCTATGGTGGCCCTATTATATGGCCCTGGGATAACACATCTCTATGATGGTATTACAGCTCCCATTGTGGCATATCTAGTCAACCAGCAGCACAGGATGCATGGATATATAACTAGGTGTATTGTCTAGGACTCTGGAGAAGCAGAGCCAACCTCACTAGAGGTGTACTGGCACCATATAGTGCACCATCACCTGTGGCAGCCGACATCACTCATGCATTAATGGCGCCATATAGTGCACCATCACCTGTGGCAGCCGACGTCCCTCATCAATGCTGCGTATTAATGGCGCCATACAGTGCACCATCACTTGTGGCAGCCGACGTCACTCATCAATGCTGTGTATTTATGGCGCCATAGAGTGCACCATCTCCTGTGGCAGCCGACGTCCCTCAGCCATGCTGTGTATTTATGGTGCCAGAGTGCACCATGACCTGTGGCAGCCGACGTCACTCATCCATGCTGTGCATTAATGGCGCCATATAGTGCACCATCACCTGTGACAGCCAACGTCCCTGATCTATGCTGTGTATTTATGGCGCCATATAGTGCACCATCACCTGTGGCAGCCGACATCACTCATCTATGTTGTGCATTAATGGCGCCATATAGTGCACCATCACCTGTGGCAGACGTCACTCATCTATGCTGTGTTTTTTTTTATCTGAACCTCATGCCTTCACTAACAGGATGGGTTGAGATTTCGATCAGCGCTCTGTGAGGTGCCAGGAGGCAGCAAGTGTCTTCATGCAGCGCCCCGGGGAGGTAGACATGTTTGTAGAATGTGGCCAAGTCGTATGTGTGGTTTGTTCTCGGAAGTGAAGCTACAGCTGTAGTGCCAGCGAAATCCATGTCCAGAGGGAGGTGCGAGGAGGCAGGAAACAAGCCGGGTACATGGTGCGGTAATCGGCAGGTTCCTACAAGTCCCCAAACCTTCACTTCCCCCGTCTGCAGCCGCCGCGCACCCAGTACCAGCCTCGTCTTGTCCCAGAAGTTGCAGGCGATTGTGCTACAACAGGGTCAAAGGTTTATCCTCAACCAAGTCCATCGAAATCAACCTAAGATGATCCAGAGGAACATAGCGTTGCCTCTAGCCAGGGGTGTCCAACTGCGGCCCTCCAGCTGTTGGGAACTACAACTCCCATCAGGCATTTGGATAATCTATAACAGTGGGCACGATGGGACTTGTAGTTTCCCAACGGCTGGAGGGCCGCAGTTGGACACGACACTAGTGAGGCCACACGGGGGAGAGTGTGTACAGCTGAGCTGAAGCGGGTGAGGAGGAGGGCGACCAAGATGGTTAAGGGAATGGGGGGGGCTTAGGGGCAAATTAAGTTACCCTCGGCCTGTAACAATGATAAGGGGGCATACTCTACATCTAGAGGAAAGAAGGTTTCAATATCATCACAGACCAGGATTCTTTACTTTTAAAGCAGTGACACCATGGAGCTCAGGGCAACAAGAGGTTGTGATGGTAGAGCCTTTACTTTAAGAGCAGTGACACTATGGAGCTTGCTAATACAAGAGGTTGTGATGGTGGAGTCTTTACTGTAAGAGTAGTGACACTATGGAGCTCAGGGCCACAAGAGGTTGTGATGGTGGATTCTTTACTGTAAGAGCAGTGACACTATGGAACCCTGGGCCACAAGAGGTTGTGATGGTGGATTCTTTACTGTAAGAGCAGTGACACTATGGAGCTCAGGGCCACAAGAGGTTGTGATGGTGGATTCTTTACTGTAAGAGCAGTGACACTATGGAGCTCAGGGCCAGAACAGGTTGGGATGGTAGATTCTTTACTGTAAGAGCGGTGACACTATGGAGCCGGGGCCACAAGAGGTTGTGTAGATGGATTCTTTATTATAAGAGCACTGACACTATCGAGCCGGGGCCACAAGAGGTTGTGATGGTGGATTCTTTACTGTAAGAGCGGTGACACTATGGAGCCCGGGGCCACAAGAGGTTGTGATGATGAAGGGCTGGGATAACCTTCTTGTAAAATATAATCTCACATGTTATGGGGACTGGATTATGGAGATCTGATGTTAATGGATAATTCTGATGCCAGATTTGGAGTTGGGAAGGAATTTTTCCTCTTTATGGTACAATTTGCCTTTGCCTCAAAGGGTTTTTTTTTTGTCTTCCTGTGGATCAACACTGTAGGGTTTGGGTCTGTACACACGACGAGTATTTCAAGTCAGAATCCAAGGGGATTTTGACTTGAAATACATGTCTAAAACCATCCCCATTGACCTTAATAGAAAATACGCCTTTTTTTTTTTCATACAACACATATTTTTGAAGTTGGTTTTTACGATTGAAAAAAAAAAAACTAAGAACATATTTTATTCTTCCATTGTATTCCGCATGGAAAATTTACTACGGAGGTCAATGGAAATGGTTAAAAACCTTTCAAAACCTCTTGTGTAAAATGCGTCGTTTTGGACGCAGATCCGCATTCAAAACCTCAGAGAGATGAATGGGGCTCATTATTTGACTGTAAGTCTGAAGGGAAAAAAAAAACGTCCGGAATCCACAAAAAACAAACAAAAATGTGTTGTCCGAAGCTGTTTTCAATGGTAGAATCCCACAAGTAAATTTTACTTGTCGTCTGAACGTACTCTTACAGGTTGGACTTGACGTAACAATTTCAGCCATGTCTACTAAGTGTTGGGTAACCCCTAAAAAAAACTAGCATACTGGGATGTGCAGGTAGAGGTTTGGGCAATGTAATGGCTTTTGTACAGGCCATCACCCAGCTTTCCTAGGGCCCTGAACTGACACTCTGGCTACAGCACTGACTGGGTGCATGTTGCAGTACTACATAACTGGGTAGAAAAAGCTCAGCGACACCCATGACTGTAATGGCCGCCATACTGATGCGCACTTAGGGCGTAATGTATGAACGGCGCCGCGCCAGAAGTTTGGTGTATTTTCGGCCCAACATCAGACTCAGCCCCGTTTGCGATAGTGAAAAGCCTCCCTACACCAGTATCAGGCGCATTACAGAGCGCCCGCAGCACTTTATAATGCGCCTGAGATCGGGGGGGCGTTTTTCCAAAATATCCTGATATTTTTCTGGGGTTGTCACCGCGTGTCGTGGAGGGGTCGGCGCTGGATTCTCATCCGACACAGAACACGACGAATCGTCCAGAAAGAAGAAGCAGCCACAATCAGAAAACATTAATAATAATATATTTTAATGAAAAATCTTCCATCATCATCATCAGGTTTCTATCCAAAGACACTCAAAACTAACTTTTTTTTTTGTCCTTAATTTGACCTATGACGGCGTCGGGCGAGAACTGAAATTCGTTCTGCGTTTTCATACAAGGTTTTTTTTTTTTTTTTTTTTTGTATTTTTTTTTCTCCTTTTATTCTTTAATGATTAAACAACCAGGCAAAATGTAGCCGACACATACTCCTCGTATATCCCACAAGCTCGGATTCCATGTAGCTATACAGAGTATATACATTACACAAGAGGGGCAGAGCCAAGCAGACAGTCCCCCACCCACCTGCGCCAATTTATCCGACGAGGGGGAAACATTTCTACAATATAAATGACATAAGAGGAGAGAAGCGGAAATCGCCCGGCCTCCATCTCCTCTCCTCCTCCCGGCCTCCATCTCCTCACCCTACCCCTCCCGGCCTCCATCTCCTCTACCCCCCTATCCCTCCCGGCCTCCATCTCCTCTACCCTACACTCCGGCCTCCATCTCCTCTCACCTACCTCGGCCCTCCATCTCCTCACCCCCTATCCCTCCCGGCCTCCATCTCCTCTCACCCCCTACCACTCCCGGCCTCCATCTCCTCTCACCCCCTACCCCTCCCGGCCTCCATCTCCTCTCATCGCCTACCCCTCCCGGCCTCCATCTCCTCTCATCCCCTACCC
Organism: Phyllomedusa bahiana; assembly: GCA_025379985.1. Lineage (NCBI taxonomy): Eukaryota > Metazoa > Chordata > Amphibia > Anura > Hylidae > Phyllomedusa > Phyllomedusa bahiana. The sequence goes on along the minus strand of JAODAL010042975.1, from coordinate 23,952 downwards.
CTCCCGGCCTCCATCTCCTCATAATTACCAATAGTGATACATCTGGTGTCCAAAACTCGGATACATTAGGTTAAATTCACTGACACAGGACATGCCTTGAAGATGCAGCACTTGTCCGGATCAGCTTCTTCTCTAGTATCCTCCTGGACAGTGCACATAGGAAAATCTCACAAAATCAGTGGGTGCAAAATACCAAGGTGCTGACGGGAGACTCCTTAGAACAAGAGTTTATCATTTAAAGGGAATGTGCAGTGCACATGACTAATGTGATTGTCAACCCTCATCTGCCAGCAGGTTGAGCTTCAACCATATCACGACCCAGCGATAGTGCCTGCAAGGTCATCAATGATAGAGAACCTGCGGGTGATGAGAGTAAGAATCTCCTCCTCTCGGAGTAGCGTCTATAGAACACGTGTCACTAGGACAGACCCTCCACTACTAGGGCAGGTATGAAATAGCCTAATAGAGCTTGCCCTAAACCGGTGAGCTGCAAACTACAACTCTCACCATGCCTTTACCATCACAGACTGGCAGTGGATGCTAGGAGTTGCAGTTTTTCAAGAGCCCGGTCAGTGCCTTAGACTGTCCTCCAGAGCAGGGGGCCCCAACTCCAGTCCGCAAGGCCCAGCACCGGGTCACATTTACTGGCTTTCCTTAGTATTGCACTGGTGATATAATTTTTGTCCGTTAATTCTTTGGGAGATCCTTAAAACATCACCTGTTGGTGGGCCTTGAGGACTGGAGTTGGGGCACACTGCTCCAGAGGACCCTAGTTGTGGGTTCACCAATTTCATTGTGTGGGTGCAAAGGATTACCTTCCCAAAATTAAGGGCGACATGTATGAAACCTGGGGCTGACGCGCCAGTTTTAAATAGAGTAGTGTAAATGGTGCCAGTATGTATTAAAGTGCCTCCCAGCACCTTATACACGAGCCCTGCTCTATGGCAAAATTTGTCAGCCTCGCCACTTTGCAAATCGGTATGGATTTGTACGACAAACTTTGGCGCATTCGTGCGTTTTGCTCCAAACTTTACCACAATCGTACGATTCTGACGCAACAGGCCCCCCGCAAACTTGCCGTGTTCAAATGTTTCATTTCTGGTGCAGAATGTGCCAAGTTTGGGCGTACGACTGTTCCTATATCTACAGAATGGGGCTACGACAGGTTTTTGGCCGCAAAGCAACCCCAAAAAACTAGGTGCAGACCCGTTCATACATCTACAGAACAGGGCTACCACAGGTTTTTGGCCACAAAGCAACCCCAGAAAACTGGTGCAGACCCGTTCATACATCTACAGAACAGGGCTACCACAGGTTTTTGGCCACAAAGCAACCCCAGAAAACTGGTGCAGCCCCGTTCATACATCTACAGAACGGGGCTACCACAGGTTTTTGGCAACAAAGCACTCCAGAAAACTGGTGCAGCCCGTTCATACATCTATAGAACAGGGCTACCACAGGTTTTTGGCCACAAAGCAACCCCAGAAAACTGGTGCAGACCCGTTCATACATCTACAGAACAGGTCTACCACAGGTTTTTGGCCACAAAGCAACCCCAGAAAACTGGTGCAGACCCGTTCATACATCTACAGAACAGGTCTACCACAGGTTTTTGGCCGCAAAGCAACCACAGAAAACTGGTGCAGACCCGTTCATACTTGTCGCCCCAAGTGATCTTATAGATGCCCTCTTTTTACTAGGAGTCGTCTTTCCTAGCGTGGGTGACCCCATTAAAACAAGGACATGTAAATGGTACCTGCCAGGGGGCCACAATTGCTTCTCCCGGTTTGGTGATTGGGTGGGGGATCCGATTGCTTGGCTCTGCCCCCTCTCAGACATTGGGAAACATCAAAAGCGTACAGCTACGGGCTCAAAAAACAGATCAGAAAAAGAATAAAGGACAACAAAATTAAACAACCGTGACCTTCACATTGAATACAAGAACTGTAGAAATAATTGTAACATTTCCAAAACGGCACTTGTTTTCCAAAAATGGGCACAAAACTAGCTATTGTCGCCACCAAGAACAATGGGGTACTATAAAAATGTTAAAAGCCAGATACAAGTATATAAAATGTGTCAATTCTCTTTAAACATTGTATATATTTAAAACAAGAAAGAAAAAAAAATCGCGATCCTCGCCAACAGATTAATATACATGCTAGGTGTAAAGATACGTTCGGGGGGGGGGGGGGGGGGGGGGAGGGGGAAGGACCCTACAACCGAATTGTGTACATCATGTTAGGACAGCTCACCAAGAAGAAGGGAATTTCTTAGGTTTATAAAACAGGGAGTTGGTTTAGAGCGCACCCCAGAGCTACGTCCCGGCACCCGACCTCCTTATACTGCGTGTGCAAAGGACCTCAAGGCAGAAGGTGATGCCTGATTTGGGTCAGAGGGGAGCAGAGCTGTAGAGGAACGAGGTGGAGGATTGTGCTGAGTGGAAGAAGGCGCCAGGACTCGACAGACAGCAATACGGTCATAGATGGGTTATACAGCCCGGGCAGAGCAGTGGTTGTCAGGACAGCAGTGCAGAAGAGCCAGCACTGATCACTTATGAGTGAGAGCAGAGCAGGTAATACCAAAACACAGCAGAAGGAATCACTCAAGCTATCCAGGGATGGGTGACTACTTATACCCAGATCCTGCACAATGGAGGTGACACTGGCTACATGGCTGGGGCACATCTCCTGAGTACACCACACGAGGGGCTATTTACCATGTGATCAGGGAGGACTATAATGTCTGGACCTCACAAGGTAACATAATGAGGCAGATGAATTACCACTATGTATACATATATATATATGTTATTTATATATATATATATATGTTATTTATATATATTTTCATATATATATATATTATTATAGCCCATGGCAGAGCAGTGGTTGTCAGGTCAGCAGTGCAGAGCTATGAAGAGCAAGAACGTGTAACTACATGGCTGGGGCACATCTCCTGAGTACACCACACAAGGGGCTATTTACCATGTGATCAGGGAGGACTATAATGTCTGGACCTCGGGTGACATGGTAACATAACGAGGTAAACCATGGCAGAGCAGTGGTTATCAGGACAGCAGAGCAGAGCTATGAAGAATCAGTACGTATAACTACATGGCTGGGGCACGTCTACTGAGTACACCACACAAGGGACTATTTACCATATGATCAGTGAGGACTATAATGTCTGGAACTCAGATGACATGGTAACAAAATGAGGCAGATGACGTACCACTGTGTATATATATATATTATTATAGCCCATGGCAGAGCAGTGGTTGTCAGGACAGCAGGGCAGAGCTATGAAGCAGAACGCATGACTAAATGGTATGGGCACGTCTCCTGAGTACACCGCACAAGGGGCTATTTACCGTATGATCAGGGAGGACTATAATGTCTTGACCTCGGGTTACAAGGTAACATAACGAGGCAGATGAAGTACCACTGTGTGTGTGTGTATGTATATATATATATATATATATATACATACATATACACATACATACATACACACACATTATAGTCCTCACTGATCATATGGTAAATAGCCCCTCGTGTGGTGTACTCAGGAGATGTGCCCCAGCCATGTAGTTACACGTTCTGGCTCTTCAAAGCTCTGCACTGCTGTCCTGACAACTACTGCTTTGCCATGCGCTATATATATATATATATATAACTGTAGCCCATGGCAGAGCAGTGGTTGTCAGGACAGCAGTGCAGAGCCAAGAAATGTCGCTTACGAGTGAGGGCAGACCAGGTAATTTAATTTACACTACCAGAACAGAGCAGAAGAAACCCTCCCCCTTATGAAGGGACATGTAAATACTGACACCCAGGACAACAGTGCAGGGCTCTGACAAGCCAAATTGTGTAACTACAGGCCTGGGGCACACCACTTGAGGGGCTATTTACCGTATGATCAGTGAGGACTATAATGTCTGGACCTCAGGTGACAAGGTAACAAGCACCTAAATAACGAGGCAGATCAATTACCACTGGATATATATGTATTGCAGCCTATGGCAGAGCAGTGGTTGTCAGGACAGCAGTGCAGAGCTTTGTAGATCCAGAACACATCAATACGTGGCGAGGGCATGTTTCCTGAGCACATCAGACGGGGGGCTATTAACTACATAATCATTGAGGAAGTGACCATCAGATCCTCTCAAGCCCATGTAATGCTGATGACATGTTGTTAGATAATTTTAGGACCACAGGTAACAGGCAGCTAACAAGGTGGCTCAATTACCTCTGTATACATACATAATACTGTGCGGGAACCATTATAAACAATGAAATAGCTCAATTCTCAGCTCATGGTAGAAAATCCACAGAGGATCTGTGATAAAATCTGCACCCCGGCTTCCTGTAGAGAAGGGCAGTCACCAGTTTGGGCCTCTACTTTATATTTCTTTTATATGTGGGGACGGGGCTGGGACACCGCTGGATTTCAGGATCGGGGACAGTTTGGTTCCAGGGTAATATAAAACATCATGATTTATCAAAGAAGCTGGAAGGGGAGGTCGTTATAAACCGCGGAACTGCTGGGAGCGGCGCTCACGATTATGGAGATTGTGCGATCGTTCATATTGTGCTGTTTTATTTGGCATTAGTTTTTTTCTGTTTTTAGAAAGCGAGGGAAAGAACGTAGCCCCCATTTCATGAGACGCCGTGCGGTCACCTGACCATTGCATCAGACAGACCCCCTTCCACCTCCCCAAAGTGAAGCCAGTCCACTGCTGAAGTCTATGGTGTGTTACATGGCTGAAAAAGTCATGGAGCTCACGGTCCCTAGCAGCATGCTAGAAGTTGTAGTTCCCCGTTGCTGCAGACCCCTGTACTGACCGACGGGCTGGACACAATGGCATCGTTTAATTTTCTGAGGTGTGCAGTGTGGGTGGTTACAGGAGCTCTAGCTCATAGTACCGTGCATGTATATATATATATATATATATATATATATATATATATCTATATATATATATAGTACCTGTGACTAAGCAAAGGAGGGACTGCGCGCCCACTAATTCACCTACCTGAAAGCGGTGATATGTTAAAACTACCAGACACTTAAAAAGAAAGAGGCTCCGGCCCAAACTACACTGAAAAAGGGGCAAATCATTGTACAGAAAAGTGATGAGGAAACCGGGCCTGATCTCCAAGAAGTTTGCGCCAAATTTATTTAAAATAAAGCAAATTTTGAAACAAACCTAATCCTGCTCGGTGCAGACGTAAAAAATTTAATTTCTGTTCACTCCCAAAGGCCAAATCTATCAAAGAGCGTGTGCCTTTAATAAATTAGGAGCACAGTGCTCATTGTAGGCCAGGTTCACAGGTTGCATTTTTTGGCGAATGTTTCAACTGTAAAAAAAACACAAATCGACTTTTTTTTTTTTCATCCCACATTTCACCTGCCTTCCAAATAGATGTTAATTAGAAAACCACTTGCATTTAAGAAAAAATAAAAATGCATGCATTTTCTATTTGTGTTTTTGATGCAGCTGAGAAACATATGCAGTTATGCAATGGGCCCTATGTATGAAAATTGTCTAGCGGTAAGACTGTCTTTGTTGCCCATAGCAAAAAAAAAAAAAAGGGCTCAAAGCAACCAATCAAAGCTCAGAGCAACCAATCTGAGCTCACAGTGACCAATCAGAGCGCAGCTTTTATTTTGCCAGAGCATTATATGAAATGAAAGCTGAGCTCTGATTGGTCGCTATGAGCGCTGAGTGATGGCTAGGAACAACAAAGACAATGTTACTGCTATGAAGTTTTCATACATAAGGCCCAATGTTTGAACCATGCCTCAAAAGCGATGCAAAATACTCCCGCTTTAGTAAGGAAACGGTCGTATGGGTCAGGTCCATTGCAGGTTTTCGGCAGTGGACCTGCAGAACAAAACCAGCATTCAAAAATTTGCACCAATTGGTGCAGACTTTATTGTGGATTTTACTCTCATGATAAATGTGCACCGATTGTTGCAGACTTTTGCATGTTCATTTTAGGCTGGGTTCTCACTGCAGTTTTCAGGTATCCCAACAGATCACGCAAGGCATCCATAGGGAACAGCAGTGCAAATGAAATCCGACCGGTTTTTGGTTTTTTTGCGCAAACCCGTACCAAAAAACGCAGCACGGCGAAGTTAAAATGCCGTCGGATTTCCAATGGCATTTTAACTTATGCCGTGTAGACATAGCCTTAAACTGCACAGTAATTTAGGAATACTTGGGTCCACCTCTGGTGCATCTGCCAATGGCCGCAAGAGTTTGTGGACATCTCATGTGGCACTGTCTGACCAATCGAGAGACGGGACTATCGGCTGCACCGTGTATTGCTACCCTAGGATTTACTTACTCACATACTGCAGGACTTTTAAAGTGAAAGCAAGCGGGATGAATCTGCAGCCGATTTACAGGACCAGCCATTTACAAAGCCCATGCACACATTCATATGTGCAGATTTACCTGCAGGAAATTTTCACAGCAAATCCATCCCGCGTGCAAATGGTGACAAAAAAACATGGCTGCGGTGATCCTGCATGGCGGTTTCTTAACAGATGCTGTCCTAGACTGTCATGTTGCACATCCTGGGAGACGGCACCACCACAGCGTTCCTAGGATGCTGTCTACTGAAAACCAGTGTATTGCTGCAGTTTTGCCCAATAAAATCACTGGGCCTTATGTATGAAAACGGTCTAGCAGTAAGACTGTCCTTGGTGCCCATAGCAACCGATCAGAGCAACCAATCAGAGCTCAGAGCAAACAGAGTCCATAGCAACCAACCAGAGTCCATAACCATCAATGTCTATGTGAAATGAAAGCTGAGCTCTGAGTGGTTGCTATGGGTTCTGATTGGTTGTTATGGGCTGTGATTGGTTGCTATGGGCTCTGATTGGTTGTTATGGGCTATGACTGGTTGCTATGGTCTCTGAATGGTTGCTACGGGCAACAAAAACAGTCTTAATACTAGACAGTTTTCATACATAAGGCCCTATGAGTATAACCCACACTAATAGGACCTGTGACCAAAAAAACAGCGTAGCCCCCTCCCGCACCCCACCCCCTCAAGAAGCTGACGACCATCCCCAATTAGTGTATTTATTGCTTGATAACTTCGTCTTCTCTGCAAAACTATAAAAACTGAACAACAAACCCTACACAGCCCCAGCTATAAAAGGCCTCACACAACCATACAACCTGGGCCAATTTTCCCAAACCCCACACGTTGATTATTAGCATTACACCAGGTGTTGCAGGATCCCAGGGGTGCACCTGTGTGCCAAATCTTCCCACCCACTGACATGCTCCTTATAATAGCAGAAACCAGTCCACAAACACCTCGGCCCCTGCCAGGAAAAAAAAAAAGAAGCCGCCTCCACCGACGCAGGAAACAACGTGCTCACTACTCCAACCCGCGCCCTGGTGGATTTGTATTGCTGCGGTCCTGGTGCATGATGGGAAATAAAGGTGTCTCTGTGTATATGTGTGTGTGTGTGTGTGTGTGTGTGTGTGTGTGTGTGTGTGGTGGGGGTGGGGGGGGAGGGGTCCTGGTTTCTGATCCATAAACAGCTAGAGGTTACTGACTGTTCTCTGAGTCTACAGGATTTTGGTCTATTATTAGTCAATCAGGGTTTGTTCGTCCCGACCACAAGGCAGCAGGATGTGACCTTTAAGTAAGGGTCAGACACCGGGGTGTCATCTAGTGACGTATTAATTAGGTGCTTTATTTATGGGATGCTCAAATGGGTACAAATATGGTGCCCAGACTCATTCCTGGTGCCCTCAAAATCTGGTGCCCAGATGTAGACAAGGTGCCCTGACGATGATCATGTGCCCTCCAAAGATGGTTCCTTGACGCAAACCAGGTGCCCTTAAAAAATGGTGCCCGGACGCAAACCAGGTACCCTCCAAAGATGGTGCCCAAATGCAGACCAGGTGCCCTCAAAAGATAGTGCCCAAACACAGACAAAGTGCCCTCAAAAGATGGTGCCCAGTCACAAATCAGGTGCCCTCAAAAGATGGTGCCCAGACGCAGACCAGGTGCCTTCCAAAAATGGTGCTCAAATGCAGACAAGGTGACCTCTTAAGATAGTGCCCCAACACAGACCAGGTGCTCTCAAAAGATGGTGCCCAGACGCAGAACAGGTGCCTTTCAAAGATGGTGCCCAGATACAGCCCAGGTGCCCTCAAAAGATGGTGCCCAGATGCAGACTAAGGCTATGTTCACATGGCTTAAAATGGGACGTATTTCAGTCCGTAATTACATGCCATACTGCGCGAATTACGGCTGGAATACGTCCCAGTCATTACGGTAATCCACAGTTCTCATAGAGAACTATGGATTACGTCTCCTCTCCCTGCTCGGCGAATCCGCCGCGGGGGGGAGATAAGTGACATGTGAATTACCAGCGGCGTATACGCACCGCTAGCAATGATAGTCTATGGGCCGGACCCCCGCTCCTGCAAATAAGCCGTGTGAACATAGCCTAAGGCTATGTTCACACGGTGTATTTGCAGGACGTAATTACGCCCCGCAATTACGCCGTGTGACCGGGGGCGGGAGCGGGGGACTGAGCAGGGGGCCGGCCCTTCGCCGTCCCATAGACTTGAATTGCTAGCGGCGCGTATTTGCGGCTAGTAATTCGCCGGGCGGGGAGAGGAGACGTAATCCATAGTTCTCTATGAGAGCTGTGAATTACCGTAATGAATGGGCCGTTTTCAGCCCGTAATTTGCGCACTCCGGCGCGTAATTACGGACCGAAATACGGCCCATTTTAGCCTTGTGAACATGGCCTAAGTCCTCGATCCAGCCTACCACCCCATCCCCCAATATTATCTGCAGAGACTAAACTAGCAGCCTGGCCCTTGCGCCGATTTACAAGGCGTTACCTCTGCCAATTCTAGGAGCTGCTTTCCATCCGACAGGCCCTGGTCTTCCACTACTAGACGGTAGCTTGTATCTGCTGGTGGCTTTCCCTGAGCAGAAATTCCTCCTTCCTTCCTCACTCACTGTCGTTGTACGCAATGTGCCAACGGCTGCCGCCGAGCCAATGACAACAGCGGCCGTGCCAGGCAACACCGCGGGGTCTCAGGATCTCCATCTGGAGCAGTGAAAAAAAAAAAGCCCTAAAGCTGGGATTTCCGCTCCGGTGAGGCTTAAAATAAAACAAAATAATAATAATAATAGAATAAAATCCTATAAAGTAGTAAAAGTTACAAGTTCCAGATATAATAAAAAGGTTAGTAAAATCAAAAAAAAAAAAAAGGAAAACCGGGTCATAATCGTTACCTATAGCAACAGCAGCGGAACTAATCAAATATTAACCAATCGGAACTTAGCTTAGTGCAGGTCGTCTATACCTTGTGCTTGCCGACTTTTTAGCGTAACCGTAGGCGTCGGTCAGGCTAAAGTGTCTTTACAGCTCTCACGGAGGTGACGGAACGGCGTGAAAACGTTCGTCGGGAGATGATCTGTACAATTCACGTTGCTGGTGAACACATTTGGTCAAAGAAAATTTTTTTTGTTTAGTTTTTTTTCCCCGAAAAATGAACACACAGGTTAAGCTTGGACAATGGAGATTAAAATGTCTGTACCAGTGCAGCGACACAGTCCCACCGAGACAATACAGGTCACTCCTCACGTCAAAGAAAAAAAAAAAAAAAAAAAAGGGGGAGGATGTGGGGGGGGGGGGGGGGGTTAGTGGTTGGGGAAAAAAAGAAAAAAAAAGAAAAAAGAAAAGAGAATCAAACACTCCAATCGTAGAACACAATTACATTAAAAATTTCAGGCTTCCTATGATGAAGAGAAAGTTCTGTAGTTCCCGCTGCAATGCACGCGCCTCTTGCTGACCGTCCCGCGTGTGTCCGTACCTCTACGGATCGAACGGGTCGCTTGACGCCAGAGGAGGGTGGCGGAGGATTTAATGGTGGTCGCATCATCGTTGTGTGAGAAGTGTCGTAAAATGACATCAAACCAGCAAATGTGCAGGTAAGTAGCGCACGATAGAAACAAAAAAAAAAGCGAAAGGCTCCTCCCGTTAACGGACAAAGTGGCGGATTCTGGGTTTTCAGCCTGAGGTGGAGACGGCTGCTGCCCCTTCCCTGCGTTGTCCTTAAGGGGCCTCAATTACTTTTAGCAGAATTTTTTTTTTTTTTTTTAAAGAAAACTAGAATTGACCAAACACAGAGAGGGAAAAAAAAAAAAAAAAAAAATTAACAATGTAGAAAATTTGGTTGGCTGAAGTCCGGGCGCCGGGCGGCTGGTTCCAGGTATCAGCTATTCCACAGCGATGGAAGCCACCTCTGTTTTAGGGTTGTCATCTCGGCTGGTTTCTTCCAGGGGCATGGCCTTTGCGGGCTCGGTCAATTCCTCCTCGTCGCCCTCCTTCTCTGCAAGGCCGCTCAGGGAGCCCAGTGGGAATGTGCTCTCGCAGTTCTGGGTGGAGGAGACCTGGGAGATGACAGGCATTTGGACAGAGGCGTTGCTTTCAAAGCCGTGTTCTGCCAGCTCGTACTGCCCAAGAGCCTCTTCCTGCTCCTGACTCAGGTAATCCGGAACTAGGAAATCGCTGGGGAAGGGAATGGGGAAGAAAAAGACAAGATGAGATTACCATGGTGACCCTCGAAACGGTAACGCGGACCCCCCCATCCCACCCGACCAACATCAGACAGAGGCAGGGTCAGACATTGAGGAGCAGCGACGGGGGGAAAGGAGAGGTAAGGGCCGGTCCACACGGCGCTGTTCCCTACGTCTTAGGTATCCATAAGGGCACCTTGGCGTAGAGTCTTATTTGGAATAACGCGTGTGAACACAGTCTAAGGCCAAGCAGTTCACAACACAAGGTGGTGGCACGTGACTGCTGCAGCCAATTGGTGTCTGCAGAGGTGACGACAGGAAGGAAACAGGAGCCTGGGGAGAGACTCTGCAGAGCCAGGGCCGGGTTGGACTTAAAGGGGTTGTCTCACTACAGGGATTGCTGCTTTTTATGTTAATGATCTTGAAATAAACAAGTCACTTTGCAATATGTGTCCATTACCAGTGTCCTACCTATTCCTAGATATCCCCTCTTGTATGGGCTGCATCAGCTCCTCAGGTCGCTATAGCTACAGACCTGTTCTATCCCTCCTGATAGGCTGCCAGCACTGGTTGCTATAACTACGGACCCGTTCCATCTCCCTGATAGACTGCCAGTGCTGGTTGCTATAGCTACAGACCTGTTCAACTTCTTCTGATAGGCTGCAAGTGCTGGTCGCTATAGCTACAGACCTGTTCAATCCCTCCTGATAGGCTGCCAGCGCTGGTCGCTATAGCTACAGACCTGTTCAATCTCTCCTGATAGGCTGCCAGCACTGGTTGCTATAGCTACAGACCTGGCTTCTACTGCAGCCTAGTAGAAGCCAGTAAACACGCCCCTGAATCCAAAATTAAACCAAGAAAACAGGACTGAGGTGAGATGAATCAATATAGTGAGACAACTCCTTTGAGGAGGAAGGTAAGTATGGCTTTCTTTTCTTTTGGGCAGCAGTAACTATTTTTTTTTTTTTACATTGTTTTAGTTTTAAAGGGGTGGCCCACTTTACTTGAAGGGGTATTCCCAACACAGCAAGTGCTGCAGAAGGGGTCCAATCACTGTAAAATAAGCAATTTCCAAAATGCATGTCATTAAAAAATATGTATGCTTTACCTAATACAGGCCTTTTTTTAAATATATTCTATTCTATGGGAGTTCCCAGTATAGGGGTGAACTGTGTTCTCCATTCTGTTCTATGGCAGTTCCCTGTACAGGGGAGCGCTGTGTTCTCCATTCTGTTCTATGGGAGTTCCCAGTACAGGGGAGCTCCGTGTTCTCCATTCTGTTCTATGGGAGTTCCCAGTACAGGGGAGCGCTGTGTTCTCTCCATTCTGTTCTATGGGAGTTCCCAGTACAGGGGAGCGCTGTGTTCTCCATTCTGTTCTATGGGAGTTCCCAGTACAGGGGAGCGCTGTGTTCTCTCCATTCTGTTCTATGAGAGTTTCCAGTACAGGGGAGCGCTGTGTTCTCCATTCTGTTCTATGGGAGTTCCCAGTACAGGGGAGCACTGTGTTCTCCATTATGATTTATGGGAGTTCCCAGTACTGGGAACTCCCATAGAATAGAATGGAGAGAACACAGTGCTCCCCTGTACTGGGAACTCCCATAGAACAGAATGGAGAGTTGTGTGCAAGCATAACCGGCTTTCCATTATGAGCCAATACTTTTTGGGGCCCATTCCCAAGATAGGTGCGAGCCCCAGAGGTGGAACCTGCACCAATCAGACTGTGATGACATATTCTATTATTATGCCATTAAAGTGCATGGTGGGGACACCACCCTTTTAATTTCTTCCAGTAACAACTGGAAGGCGCTCAGTACTTCTGTCTACATTGCACTGCAGATTGGGGGATCACTGGGTGTCGGAGTTTGTAGGTTACATCTATGACTTGTCTGACACATGGCTGAGGTGTTTATGGAGTATTTTATCTCCACCTCAATGCTGTTGTGTACAAGCGTGATCGCATCTCGATTCTAAGCTGACACTCTCGGGGGCCTGTTTCCAAAATAGGTGTAGTTCCCAGAGGGGGGAGGGACGCGCACCTAGCAGACTTTGATGTCATATCCTATCAATATACCATCAAAGTGCATGGGGATCACCCCTTTGAGTTTCCCGGCTTAAAGTCTCCCCTCAAGTTGTTGTCGGACATGTTAGACTAGGGAGATACAAACTAATGACTGAACCCCGGCGTAGCTCAGAGGCGATTCGGATTCCGGCCCAGGAGTGTCCTCCGCTCACCTTACCACCCCGCCTGGCAATGCTGGGGCAGTCCGCTAGTTAAATCTCTCCCCGTTCTAACAAGTTTATTTACACAGTCTTACAAACCAAAGAGGGAATAACACGGTCCCACTGATTTTGCCAGCAAATAACTTGGCCTCGCAGCTACAGAGAACTTGGATGTGCGACACACAGAAGGAAACGAGAATTCTGGTAGTAAAACGACTGTGGAGGACAGGACGTCTCTCGGCAGGAGGAGGAAGCGGGCGACTTCTTATCAGATATGAGGAGAGATTCAGCGACCTGGTCCAATTCCCACACACATAAGACAATACATAAAGAAGTGCATGTGGATCAAAATTGTGTCTATGTAAGGGGACGGCCGTGTCTCAAAGGAGCGTTACTACCGAGATTTACCCCAAACTTATTAGATTGGGGAAAAATAATCCTAGTTTCTCATCCAGAAGCTGGAACAGAGTCCGTCAATGGACAACCAGCGCCTCACACCTAATAGAGAGACTCTAAGAACGCTGCACCATCAGGTGCTAGGGCACTCGCCAAAGGAAGACTGAGTTGGGGGCTAAAAGGGGTATCACACAGGATATGTTATAAATGGCTGACAGGTGCGGGTCCCACCTCTGGGACCCTCACCTAACTTAAGAATGGGGCCCTGCACGTCTCTGAAGAAAAGAGATGAGGTCGTCCCTTGCACGGTACTCTCCATTTTGTTCTATGGGCGCTGGGCTTGGCTGTACTGGGAACTCCCAATGAAACCAATGCAGAGTGCCGCACCAGGGCGACCTCCTCTCCGTTCCGCACAGGCTCTCCGGGACCCGTTCTCAAGATAGGTTTGGGTCCCAGAGCGGCACCTATCAAGTGGGAGCGGCACCTATCAAGTCATTTATGGCAGGGGTTTCAAACTGCGGCCCTCCAGCTGTTGGGGAACTACAACTCCCATCATGCCCACTGTTATAGATCATATAAATGCATGATGGGAGTTGTAGTTTCCCAACAGCTGGAGGGCCGCAGTTTGACACCTGTGATTTATGGCATATCAGCTCAAAATGCCATGAATGGTCGAGAGAGGAACACCCCTTTAAGGATCTATTCAAACATACCCCTTTAAAGTAAAGCACATATCATACATAGAACTGCCCTAATCCAAAAGTTGGTCATAGAGAGACAAAAGAAGATACTAAATGCAAAAAATCCCTACTGACACTAATATATTTCAGTGCAAGTAGGGATTTTTTTGGATTTAGTATCTTCTGGTAATCGCAGTGTTAACTTTCTAGCCCTTCCGGCCTCTATGGGACAGGTAGACGCCCCTACTGCTGCCAGGTTAGCTGAATTAGTGCATTGGGGGGTATTGGGATACAAGGCTGCATTCAGGTAGAATAAATCAGACAAAATGGAAACATAATTAGGGCAGAATTGTGGTGCAATTGGCACCAAAATACTGTAGTACATTTACTTTACACCATATTTATTATCTGTTTTAGACAGTTCTAGACACTTCTGTGGCTTGTCTGACAAAAGGGTGTGGCCTCTCTAAAAGGGGTGTGGTCTTGTATAAAGAGGTGTGACTTAGCATGCTACACCCCCCCCCCCCAAAAAGAACAAAATTTGCTGCATTTGGTGTCATAAAAAAGAGTTGTAAAGTTAGACTAGACAGTTCTGACCTGCGCCAGATTTATCAGCTCTATGATACATCAGGAGCAGTGTAAGAATATGGTCTAAGTTTACATCGTCTAAGGGCTCATGTATGAAAACTGTCTGGCAGTAAGACTGTCTTTGTTGCCCATAGCAACCCATGTGAGCCCAGAGCAACCCATGGGAGCCCAGAGCAACCCATGGGAGCCCAGAGCAACCCATCTGAGCACATAGCAACCACGAGTCCAGAGAACATCGAGCCCAGATCAACCCATCGGAGCCCAGATCAACCCATCGGAGCCCAGATCAACCCATCGGAGCCCAGAGCAACCCATCGGAGCCCAGAGCAAACCATCGGAGCCCAGAGCAAACCATCGGAGCCCAGAGCAAACCATCGGAGCCCAGATCAACCCATCGGAGGACAGAGCAACCGATGGGAGCACAGAGCAACCCATCGGAGCCAGAGCAACCCATCGGAGCCGAGCAAACCATCGAGCCCAGAGCAAACCATCGGAGCCAGAGCAACCATCGGAGCCCAGAGCAAACCATCGGAGCCCAGAGCAACCCATCGGAGCCCAGAGCAAACCATAGTAGCCAAGAGCAACCCATCGGAGCCAAGAGCAACCCATCGGCCCAGAGCAACCCACGAGCCAGCAACCCATCGGAGCCCAGAGCAACCCATGGGAGCCCAGAGCAACCCATCGGAGCCCAGAGCAACCCATCGGAGCCCAGAGCAACCAATCAGCGCTCTATACGAAAATAAATCTGAGGTCTGATTGGTTGCTCTGGGCTCCGATGGGTTGCTCTGGGCTCCGATTAGTTGCTCTGGGCTCCGATTGGTTGCCCTGGGCTCCGATTGGGTGCTCTGAACTCTACTTGGTTCCAATGGGCTCCGATTGGTTGCGGTGGGCAACAAGGACAGTCTTACTGTTAGTAACTTTTCATATATAAGGCCCTAAGGGTTACAAAGTATTGATAAATCTGCCCCAGTGTCAGCGTCGGCCCGTTCCTTCTTCACGAACCTCACTGGGACATCCTGCATGTGACTGACCCTTGTGGAGACGCTATCTGTGCCCATGGACAGGTTCACTAGTAGCCGTGTCTACTCCTCATCGATGCACGATACTGGAGTGTACGGCTCGTCAGGCCGGCTCCTGTAGAGATCCGCTATCTCTGAAGAACAGGCCGCCGGGTGTGGAGAAGCTGCTGTGTGGAGGAATATTGGGTTATTGTGTGTCTGCTGGCTTCTTGCGGTGCACCTCACCTGCTCTGGAAGTAGTTTGCTAGCTCTGACGCTTCGTGGTTCAGGCTCCTCAGGTGCACGATTAAATTTCCAGAGTTGGTAAACATGGCGCCGCATGTTTTGCACTCGTATATCCGAGGCTTGCGGATAATGTGCCGGGAAACCCGCATGTGGTGTTTGTATTCCCCGAAGGAAGTGAATGTGGCACTACAAATCTGGCACCGGAAACAGCGTTTACCTTCGTGTTTCAGCCGATGCATCTTTAAGGAGTAGGCCCGAGTGAATTTTTTCCCACAGCGATCACACTGAAATGGTTTAATTCCTAAGGGAGAGAGGAGAATGCAATCAACACGGCTTTCTAAGAAGAAGTTGGTTTACATCGGATAGACGTACTGCTCTCTGTTAGCTGCCACTAACTCCATAACAATCGCCTACTATCCCTTGACGGCGAGCGGTGCAGGTCCTCTGTCGGCAGTGACGTCTTGACAGGGATTGGTAGATCCCAATGGCTGCAGCTGCCCTGAGAATGGGGCTGTAACAAACAGCTCCGGGCCTTATGTCTGAAAACTGTCTAGCAGTAAGACTGCTGCCTATAGCAACCGATCAGAGCCCATAGGAAGCAATCAGAGCCCATAGGAACCAATCAGAGCTCAGTTTTTATTTGTCCAGAGCACGATATGAAATGAAAGTGGAGTTCTGATTGGTTGCTATGAGCTCTGATTGGTTACTATGGGTTCTGACTTTTTGCTAGGGGCTCTGACTGGTTGCTATGAGCCCTGATTGGTTGCTATGAGCTCTGATTGGTTGCTATGAGCTCTGATTGGTTACTATGGGTTCTGACTTTTTGCTAGGGGCTGACTGGTTGCTATGAGCCCTGACTGGTTGCTATGAGCCCTGATTGGTTGCTATGAGCCCTGACTGGTGGCTACGGGCCCTGACTGGTGGCTACGGGCCCTGACTGGCGCCTATGAGGTCTGACTGGTTACTAGGGGCTCTGACTGGTTGCTATGAGCCCTGAGTGGTTGCTATGGGCTGACTGGTTGCTATGAGCTCTGATTGGTTGCTATGAGCCCTGACTGGCTGCTATGAGGTCTGACTGGTTGCTATGGGCTCTGATTGGTTGCTATGAGCAACAAAGACAGTCTTACTGCTGGTTTTCATACATAAGGCGCTCTGTTTCTAGCGCAGCCTCCAAGCACGGCAGGAATAGGAGGCTTCCTCTGATCTCTGCCGTTTAACCAATTAAAGGGGTGTTACGACAGTAGCTAATGCTAATTAGTCAGTCAAGGCATGATGGAAAATAGAGGAGAAGAAGCATCCTTCCCTCCTGGACGGCGTCAATCTGTTGCTGGGGTGGTCCTCGTGATCCCGGCTGTAGCCCTGAACGTTCATTGTTCATATAATAGGTGCAGCGGCGGTCACATGCACGAATGGCTGCACCGGTCACGTGAACGATGAACGTTCACAGCTACAGCCGGGATCAACAGGATGGCCGCGGCGACAGAACAGCAGCGTCCAGGAGGTAAGTAAGCGTCTTCCTTTCTATTTTCCATCATTTCAGACTATGAAGCATTTTCTACGGTCGGAACACCCCTTTAAAAGCCGTGGTCCAAGATCATGGCATGATCAAAGGGGATTCCCTGTGTCCGAGGGGGTCGCTGGGTGACCCAGTGCCTTATGGAGTCTGGGAAAACCGCTTTACAGTCGTCCCTGGGGACCTAGAATGGCTGTCTGTGCAGCAAGCCTGCCGATAGGGCACACCAACCACGGCTTATGTCGTACAGACACAGCAAATCATGTACTGGCGCACAGGGGTATGAGAATGCATCGTTAGTGGATAGAAAAATAAATATCCCTCAATGCAACTAAAAAAAAAATGAGAGCATAAAAAAAGAGTGAAAAATAAAATAAATATTTATGATAAAAATAATTTGAGCATACATGACACAGAAACACAAAAAACCTACACATATGAGGTATCCACACGTCCGATATAACCTGCAGGATTAATGTAACAGGTTATTCAGTATAAAACAAGAATGTTGTGAAGAAACAAATCAATATCCAAAAATTGCTTTTTATAAATATCCCTATGGCTTCCTCATTCTGTTCTATGGCAGAAAAGGAGAGCGCGGTGTTCTCCATTCTGTTCTACGGGAGTTCCCATACAGGGGAGTGCTGTGTTTCTCCATTCTGTTCTATTGGGAGTTCCCCGTAACAGGGGAGCGCTGTGTTCTCCATTCTGTTCTATGGGAGTTCCCAGTACAGGGGGAGCGCTGTGTTCTCCATTTGTTCTATGGAGTTCCCAGTACAGGGGAGCCTGTGGGTTTTCCATTCTGTTCTATGGGGGTTCCCAGTACGGGGAGCGTGTGTTCTCCATTCTTTCTATGGGAGTTCCCAGTCAGGGGGGGCCTGTGAGTTTCCCCATTCTGTTCCATGGGCGTTCCCAGTACAGGGAGCCTGTTTCTCCATTCTGTTCTTTTGGGAGTTCCCAGTAAAAGGGGAGCGCTGTGTCTCCTTCTGTTTCTATGGGGTTCCCATACAGGGAGCACTGTGTTTCTCCATTCTTTCTATGGAGTTCCCGGTACAGGGAGGCTGTTTTCTCCATTCTGTTCTAAAGGGAGTTCCCAGTACAGGGGAGCGCTGTGTTCCCCTTTTTCCAATTTATCTCCTCTATGCAGGAGTTCCCAGTACAGGGGAGCGCTGTGTCTCCATTCTGTTTTTATGGGGTAGTAAGGTTTCTCCAAGTACAGGGGGTCCTGTTGTTCTCATTCTGTTCTATTTGGGGGTTTCCAGTACAGGGGAGCGCTGTGTTCTCCATTCTGTTCTATGGGAGTTCCCAGTACAAGGGAGCGCTGTATTCTCCATTCTGTTCTATGGGCGTTTGAAGTACAGGGGAGCGCTGTGTTCAGCCGTACTCAGAACTCCCATAGAACATAATGAAGAGTCCTGTGCCAGCCACACGAGATCTCCATTCTGAGCTGACACTTTCAGTGGTCTGTTTCCACGATAGGTGCATGACCCAATTCATGGATCTGCACCTATCAAGCTATAATGGCATATCCTATCAATATGCCATCAAAAAGTCTATGGTAGGAGCACCCCCTTTAAGGCCTATTCATGCCTGGTGAGTAAGCGGTTAACCTGTAACAAAGGATAAATGCAAAGTCCTTGCTGTGAAATGACGTATGGGGTACTGACCACATCACCCACTATCCTATAGCTGAAAAGTGCAGAACATGTCTCATGTACTGGTGTAGATGCACGTGGGGCACAGGACTATAACTACAACCAGAGACACAAGCAGTGACCCAACTCCTTGGGGGCGGACAGATGTAATCGGAGCTGGCGTCTCCATGTGATCACACAGTGCACGGATATATTATATTAAGACTGGACTATAATGTGTCAGAGAGCAGCAGTAATGCATGGATATATATATGCAGGGCCGATGGGGTGCGACACATACACAGCATACCCTGCCCCATCTCATGGCTATGACCAGATGGACTGATACAGAGAAATAACTTTACAGATGGCGACGGACGCAATGAAGACGGTGATAGACGTGCGAGCGCCGCCTCCGGACTAACCAGAATGTATGAGCATGTGCTGCTTCAGGTTCTGGATCCGGGTGAAGCGCACTCCGCAGGTTGGGCACTGGAAAGGTCTGTCGGGGCCATTGGGACTAGGCCGCTCTGTGCTGCTCGTGGAAGGAGTCAGGTACAGCTGGTAAGGATACTGGACATTCTCCAATCTACGGAAGAAGACAAGCACGTCACATTCCCATGTTACATACAGCGAGTACTGAGGATCTACAGCGCGGGGAACACCACAAACCGAGACCTCAATACCCAAAATAAGGGCATGGGCTCAGCTCACGAGCTCCACCTTATTCTTTATGCTGCCCTGAAAGGAGTACTGAATACAAATATTTGGGTTTGTAGGATTAGGAGCAGGATTTCTGAGTAATATGCCGAGCAAATCCTGACAGGACTCCTAAAAAGAGAAAGTTAATGTGCTCCATATCCAGCCCACAATGTCAGTTTGCTCCGTACACACACTGATACAGGAAAAGCTGTCAATCACTGTGGGTGGGGTAACCCTATATATCACAGGGCTCAGCTCCTCTCCTCTATCATATAACCCTATATGTCACAGAGCTCAGCTTCTCTCCTCTAATCATATAACCCTATATATTCAGCTCAGCTCCTCATCTCTAATCATATAACCCTATATCAGAGCTCACTCCTCTTCTCTATCATATAACCCTATATATCACAGAGCTCAGCTCCTCACCTCTATCAAATAACCCTATATAACACAGAGCTCAGCTCCTCTCCTCTAACATATAACCCTATAAATCACAGAGTTCAGCTCCTCCCTCTATCATATAACCCTATATATCACAAGCTCAGCTCCTCCCCATTCATAACCCTATAACCACAGAGCTCAGCTCCTCTCCTCTATATATAACCCTATATATCACAGACCTCAGCTCATCTCCTCTATCCTATAACCCTATATATCAGACCTCAGCTCCTCTCCTCTATTCTATAACCCTATATATCACAGAGCTCAGCTCCTCTCCTCTATCATATAACCCTATATATCACAGAGCTCAGCTCCTCTATCATATAACCCTATATATCACGGAGCTCAGCTCCTCTCCTCTATCATATAACCCTATATATCACAGAGCTCAGCTCCTCTATCATATAACCCTATATATCACAGAGCTCAGCTCCTCTATCATATAACCCTATATATCACAGAGCTCAGCTCCTCTCCTCTATCATATAACCCTATATATCACAGAGCTCCGCTCCTCTCCTCCATTACATTCTGCTCTCACATAGGATGGATAAACCACCTGACAGGTTCTCTTTAAGAGGGGAATGGGCCCAACATTCAGAGGTCATACACAACTTAAAGGGGTTTTATCATTTCATTAAATGGTCTTCAGAATAAGGGGACAGTGAAAACAAGCAACTCTGCAATTGGATGTCATTGCTGTCTTGTTTTCATTGTCTCCCTTATCTTCGTTTTGTGTAAACACAGTTCCCCAGTGCCGTCGGATTCCACCTCCTTTCATTTCATTGGCTGACGGCTCTACAAATTTAAATTCTGTCTGGCCCCCGATCGGGCATTCCTGCCTCTCTCACTCAGAATAAAGGACCGGCACAATTTCGCTCTGCACAGCCAGCAGAAACACAGAGGCACTGCACCTGCTTCTACAATCAGAAAACAGCAGAATTGTGCGTCGGTGCCTAATGCAGACATAGAAGGAGCATTAGGGCTTGTCCCCACGTCACGGGTTTTCGGCCGTTTTTTCAGACCGTTTGCGGTTTTAAAGAACGACAGAAAAAACGGCCGAAAATTAGAACAATTGTGCTCTATGGAAAACCCGTGCAGCAGTCCCCACTGCACGGGTTTTCCGCCCGGGGTTTTGCCGCCCGCGGTCCGCTCAAAAAACATTGAGCGTGTTCATTCTTCCGTCCGGAATATGAACACCTCAATGGGAGGGGGGAGGGCTGTTCTCCGCTCATCGCTCACCGGCCGGTATTTGTCCTGTGCCGTGGGAACGCAGCCTTAGGCTGCCTCTCTCACTCAAAGTAAGGGGACCGCAGCAATTTCAAATCTGCACAGCCAGTAGAAAACACAATAATACTGCAGGGCTTTTTGCAATCAGAAAACAGCAGAATTGTGCCTCGATGCCTAAATGCTGCTGCGTGTAAACACAGAAGGGAGATTTTGTGCTGCTCTTGGGTGAAATTCATAGAAGACTGGATTCAATTGTAACAAACTCCAGCTGTGAGAGGAGAAGAGATCAGTGCACTGAGTTCATAAAAAGACTGTCTAGACTGATGCAGGCCTGTGGGAATGTAAAAAAGCTCTTACAAAATAAGACTGCATAGGGAGAGGGAAAAACACAGTGACATGTGGACTCGAGGGGGGGAAAGGGGAAGAGCCTCGGGAGCGAGCATGAACAGTGAAGGGGTGGGGATGACATCATCCCCCTTCATTAAAGAAACACCCAGCTGGGAGGGGAAGAAACGCCCCTGAATTTGTAGAGCCGAGAAGCTGAGAGCACAATGAAACACACGAACTGAAGAAGCGATACATCCCCTTTAAGTCAGTGGAGTCCATGACCGGAGACCTTCACCATTTTCTAACCCTATAAGGGGACATCACTTTTTATAGGTGGCGCTAGAGATCCTAGCAAGACGCCCGTGTAGGAGAGCGTGGTCACAGCCAGGTTTATCTGGGGGTCACTGACCTGTCATCTCATCTGCATGGCATGCGCTGGCCGCCCCCGAGCGTGGAAGACCCCCCCACACCTTCACGTGGAGCCGGGAAAAATGGGGAAAAAATATTATCATAAATCGGGGCCAGGGCGTAAGCGGAGGCACAATAGCAACACACAGAAATAGGGTATTGAAAGGAGAGGAGCGACTCTGTGATATATAGGGTTTTAAAGATAGAGGAAGAGCTGAGCTCTGTAATATAGGGTTATATAATAGTAGCGGGTCTTGATAAAGGGTTATATATAGAGGAAGGAGCTAAACTCTGTATATTAGGGGTTAACGATAGAGGGAGGAGCTGAGCTCTGTGATATATAGTGTAATGATAGAGGAGAGTGGTGAGCTCGTGATATATAGGGTTATATGATAAGAAGAGAAGCTGAGCTCTGTGATATATAAGGGGGTTAAAATAGAGGAAGAAGCTGAGCTCGTGAAATATAGGGTTATATGATAGAGGAGAGGAGCTGACTCTGTATATATAAGGGTTATATGATAGAGGGGGTGGGGGCTGAACTCTGTGATTATAGGGTTAAAATGATAGAGGAGAGGAAACTGAGCTCTGTGATATATAAGGGCTAATAAAACAAGGAGAGGGGCTGAGCTAGAAACTGAGCTCTGTGATATATAGGATTATATGATAGAGGAGAGGGGCTCGTGATAAAGGGTTATATGATAAGGGGAGAAGCGAGCTCTGTGATATAAGGGTTATATGATAGAGGAGAGAAGCTGAGCTCTGTGATATATAGGGTAATATGATAGAGGAGCTGAACTCTGTGATATATAGGGTTATATGACAGAGGAGAGGAGATGAGCTGAGAGGAGCTGAGCTCTGTGATATATTGGGTTATATGATAGAGAGGAGGGTGACTCTGTGATAATATAGGGTTATATGATAGAGGGGAGGAACTGAGCTCTGTGTAAAATAGGGTTATAATGATAGGGAAGAAGCTGAACTCTGTGATATATAGGGTTATATGATAGAGGAAGAAGCTGAGCTCGGGGATAATAAGGGTTATTTTGATAGTGGAGAGAAGCTGAACTCGTGATATATAGGGTTTATATGATAGTGGAGAGAAGCTGAACTCTGTGATATATAGGGTTTATGATAGAGGAGAGGAGCTGAGCTCTGTGATTAAAAAGGATTATGATAGAGGAGAGGAGCTGAAACTCTGTGATATATAGGTAAATGATAGAGGGGAGGAGCCTGTGATAAATAGGGTTATAGAAGAGGAGAGGACTGAGCTGAGAGAACTGAGCTCGTGATAATAGATATATATAGGGAGAGACTCTGAAAAATGGTTATAGATAGAGGAGAGAAGCTGAGCTCTGTGTATTATAGTTTAAAATGATAGAGGGAGAGGAGCTGACCTGTGATATATAGGGTTTTTATGATAGAGGAGATAAGTGAGCTCTGTGATATATAGGTTATAAAGATAGAGGAGAGGAGCTGAGCTCTGTGGGTATATAGGGTTAATGATAGAGGAGAGGAGCTGACCTGTGATATATAGGGTTATATGATAGAGGAGATAAGCTGAGCTCTGTGATATATAGGATTTAAAAAGATAGAGGAGAGGAGCTGAGCTCTGTGATATATAGGGTTATATGATAGAGGAGATAAGCTGAGCTCTGTGATATATAGGGTTATATGATAGAGGAGAGAAGCTGTGATATACAGGGTTTCAAACAGGGCAACATAAACCTCCTGACTTGTTTCCTTTAAAATCCAAGCATTAGATGCCGTCTTGCTACCTCCTCTGCAGAGTGCAGCTCCCATCTACTCAACCGCAGTGCATGACTAGTGTGGGGCCCCTTCCTTCCAATATGTTGAGGGTCTCGGCTGTCAGACCTTCACTGCCTCAGGAACTAACAAGATATCATCAGTGGTCGCTAAATTTTGGACATAATACTGACAAATCCTGTATAAACGCGCCCCGGGGCCCCCCCGATAATTGAGCGGGGGT
>JAODAL010042974.1:0-34296 GCA_025379985.1 Phyllomedusa bahiana | reverse complement strand
TCCAATATAAGTTCAGGCTGCCCAATATCCAGGAAATATTTCAATAGCAAACTGTTAATAATAAAGATATTCCACTACAATGTCTACACTAAGTCTTGGGTGAACTTTATCCAGTGTTCTTTATAGATAGAGCTTGTCTGTGTTCGCCGCGCACCCCCCCCCCCCTCTCCCACCGCCGTGAATTTACAGTGGTAGATTCTGCTTTTTAAAATTCTTTTAGCTAACTACATAAAATGTTCAAATCCCTAATCTAACTAAATTGGAAGGTTCACAGCTAATAGTAGAGGTTTCTCTGTGCAGAAATAGACTAATTTCGCTGAGCTGTTTGGCACAGGCAGAGCGCATGTCCTTATCCCTATGAGACGCTGAGAGACACTGAGGCTGAAACAGGAACGCTTGTTCTATTTTAAACGAGGTTTCATGTGATTTTTCCAGCCAATCGCAACCTAACACATCCCAGTCAGGGACGTCGCACACACATCTTACCCTGCTCTATTCTGTAACCCTCATTTGCTGGCCGCCAAAATTACAGGAAGCGCCGAAAAAGGCGGGGATCTTAATAGATGATGCACAGATTTTAACCTTAATTATCGCATGATCTGGAAATTTCGATTCACAAAAAACCTTGCCGCTTTCAACTTTGTCGATAAAAATCGCTCAACACTAATCTTGACCCCAACCGCATTTTGTCATCAAAGAGGTCTTCAGAAAATGGATTATCCACAGTGGTGGGTACACGAGTTGACATTTGGGCTGCCTTCGCTTCATGTTGGACGGATGCTGATGATGCTGATGACGACATTTGTGGCCGTGACTGGGAGGACGAGGAGGTAAGACTGCTGGATGCACGTTGCATTAACCACTGAAGAACAGATTGGCGACGTTGTTCGTTACTGAGATTCACAGGGCCCTGACCCAGCGATGACAGGCCTGACGATCCTGCAACCAACAATGTGCTGGCTTGCGTATTGTCGCCAACACTGGAAGGGGGCACCTTCTCTCGTACCTCTACCTCCTACACCCCTCTTTGCTTGCTTACCACCTGCATTTCACTCCATGTTCAGAAAGATAAAAATTTTTAAAGAAAGTAGGGAAGAGTTTTTTGACACCCCTCTTTTTAAAAAGACGAAAAAATCAAAGCTATCCTTAAACCCCTCAAAAATTCCCTACAGCCAACAAAGGTTTTTAGAAACTGAAATGTTTTTTCCCAAATTACCTGGGGAAATGCGGTTTGGGGGAAGAACGTAAGCCCAAAACAAAGTTTTTCCCCCTTCCCATTCCAGGGTTTTACAAATGCCCATTTAGGACTGGGGGAATTGTTAGTTTTAAACAAAATTTTCATACAAGTGGGGGGCCCCTTATCTGCCCCAAAAAACTGAGTTTCAACAACCCCAAAAAAAACTATTCGGGAAGTTACAGGGATGGGGAAATTGTTTTTTTTTGCAGCAATGACAAACGAAAAAACAGTTGCTAAAAAAATTTTTTTTCAGAATTGTGGGTAAAAACCCGGGCTATTTAAAAAAACCCTGGGCCCGCCCCAAAGGAAATCCCAGTTTTTTTAAAAAAAAACTATTGGATAAAAAAAGGTTTTTTTTGCACCCTTTCAAATTACTCCTGCGGGGGCTACAAAATTGCTGTTTTAAATTTAAACCAATTAAAACCAAGTTGGCCTGCGCCCAAAGTAAAAAAAAAAACCCCAAATCTAAAAATGTTACAGAAAATAAAAGGTTTTTTTGCACCTACAAAATACCCCTGCGGGGATTCAAAATTTGCTGTTTTAAAATTTTTAAAAGTGAAAGGCTGCAAAAACATAAAAAGTTATATTTAAAAAAAAAAATTCCCCAAAAAAGGGTTGTTTAAAAACCCTTTGCAATCCCGGGTTTTAAATTTTCAAAAACAAAAAGTCGGGGGCTGAAAAAATACCCAAACCGCTTTTTTAAAGAGCCACCCCCTTTGTCTGTCTGGGTTCGCCCGCGGGGCCCCCCCCCCCCAACCCCCCCCGGGGCTGTTACAACCCCTAGTTTTTTTTTTCTTTTAAAAACCTTTCCCCAGCCTAAAGTAACTAAAATCTGAAAATTTCTTAATTCCCTAATTTTCCCTTATGTTCAAAATTTAAAAGATGTTGTCTTTTGTGAAAAATAGAAAGTTTCCCCTTGAGTGTTTTGAAAGGCCCGAAGCCCCAGGGCCCTGTTTATGCAACACAAACACACCCCTGACCCCTTTTGAACAGGAAGGGTTTTTGTTCTATTTTAAAAAAAGGGTTCATGTGTTTTTTTCCAACCCAAACGAAAACCATACACACCCAAAGTCATAAACGTCCCCCAACACAGCTCCCCTGCTCTTTTCCCTTTTAAAGTGATTTGCTGGCCGCCAAAATGACGGGGAAGGCGAAAATGGCGAAATTTTTAATAGTTTTATGCGCTTTTTTTCAACCTAAATTTTAACGTGATCAAAAAAAAATCCGATCAACAAAAAACCCGGTGCCGATTTAAACTTTGTGGGATAATTACCCGTTTAAAACATAGCCCTCTTTCATCAAAACAAAGGGGGACTTCGTCGTTCTGACATTCTTAAAAATCGGGGATCTGCGGCTAAAAGAAAACAGGAAATTCCCAAGGAAATTGCGACCTCGGGATTTGTGGCGAGTGACCAACTGCCATTCCCCCCTTAAATGGCTTTCCAGTAACGGGCGTCAGAGCAAAAAAATCTTCCTCTTTGGGCCCTTTTGTGTCTTTTAAAATTTCCCTTCTGACCCCAATGCATTGTGTCAACCCAAAAGAGGTCTTCGGGAAAAAGGATTTTTCCCAGCGGGGGTTTTTACAAAAGTTGAAATTTGGGGGGCCCTTTTTGTTTTAATGTTGGAGGGATGTGACGATGATGATGAGGGAACATTTGGGGCCCCGAGACTGGGAGGACGAGGGGGGTAAAATGCTTGAGGCAGGTTGCATTTTAACGACTAAAAGGGAAAAGGTTGGCAAACACGGGTTCTTTTACAAAGATTAAAGGGCAGGGACCAGCGAGGGACGGGCCTAAGGGGGTTTGGGCACCCGTTGATACGCTGGCTTGGGGTTGTTGTCTCTTTTTAACCTCTAGCTCCATGTCATAACCCCTCTCTTTGCTTGCTTACCCGGCGTTCGTCCTTTTTCAAAAAAATTTTAAAATTTTAAAAAAGGTAGGGAAAAGAGATTTTATTTCTCTTATTAAAAAGCTGTACTGCAAGACGGCAAAAATCCCAGGAAATTCTTTTTCCCTCAAATTTTTCCAACAGTCAATAGGATTAGAAACAAAAATCAAATATCAAATTTCAAATACTGGGGAAATGGGGCCCTTGTTGGATAAACCCGCCCCAAAAATTTCAACAGTGTTCTTCCTTCGGCCGGGAAAATTTAAAAATCCCCAGTAGGACTTTTAAATTTGATATTTTCAAAAACTATCGTAAAAAGTGCCCGTTTTGTGCCAAACTGAGAAGAATGAGTGAAATAGAAGTTTTTTTAAAATTTTAAGGGTTTAAAATAGGGGCGGTTTTTTTTGGCCCCAGGGGGAAAACAGGGGCATTTAAATTTTGGAATTGTAACCCAATTTGCATACAAGTGCCGATTTGGCCAAAAGAACTCCCACTGAGGGGAAAATAGAAGTTTTTAAAAAGTTATATAGTTAAACATTTGGTGTTTTGGCACAACGGGACAAAAGTCGGGGCAGTTTTTATAAAATTATTTTTGAAACCCCAAATTTTGGGCATTCATGTGCACGTTTTGCCCCCCCAAAACTGAAAATGCACTGAGGGGAAAATAGAAGTTTTTTAAAATTTAATATGTATCCCCATAGGGAAAAGTTTTTGCCCATGACAACAGGTGGGCCAGTTACTATGAACCATTGAAACCCCAAATTTTGGGCGTACAAGGGCAAAAAAACTGGGACAAAACCAAAACCCCTTAAAAATGAAAAAAAAAAACCAAAATTTTGGCCCCCTAGGTGGGAGGCCCTGTGGCCCCCCAAAGTTTTAAAAAAAAGTTTGTTTTTTCCCCAAGGGTTCGGGGCCCAGGAAAAGGACAAGGCCCCACAATAAACACCCCACTTTCTAAACCCCCCCAACCCGCCCAGCTGCAACAGCACTAGATTTCTTTGAAAGTTTTCTCTCGAACTAAATCAGAACTTAAATTCTCTAATTTTAACTATACCCCTAAGTTCAAAAGTAAAAAGGGATGGTTTTCTGTATAAATAAGACTGTTTCTGAGCTGGGACAAAAAGCTATTGGGATGGGCCCAGTTGATAGAGTTGCTCTATAGTGGATCAGGAAAAAATTGAGGATGAACGGGAAATGGAGTTGCATACGAAAAAACGGGGGGGTTTCATATGATGTTTGCAGCCAATGAAAATCCAAAAAAAACCCCCAAAATCATGCCCGGTCGCCCACCCCTGCTCCCCCTGCTCTATGCTCTTCTCTTATTGGCTGGCCGCCAAAATGACAGAAAGCACTGAAAAACGATTATCGTTACGATATTCAAGTAAATTATTGCATCATCGCAAAACACTGATAAACGTAAAAATCGTGCCGATTTCAAATTTTTTCGATAGTATCGCTCATCCCTAATGATGATGAAGCCCTTGCTTCCAGGGCCAGGACAATGGGTAGTCGAAGGTAGGCAACTACCTAGGACGCCACTTCATCCCAGGCAGAAAAGGGGGCGCAAGGAGGCATGGCGTGGGCTGAATTTTCCATTTGGGGGGGCAATTTATGCCTTGTTTAACTAGGGCACCAGAATACCTTGTCCCAGCCTTGCTTGCTTCACCCAGCTCCCAAGTGCGATCAGCTACATCGATTAGTGTTTGCCTGTCACTGCTGTCCTCCTCAACGGTGTCGCTGTACAGAGCCTGATCACTCGCAACATAATCCCCCATGCCACTCTCCTAATTACTACTTGCCCGCTTCTGCAAAAAGCATCGGATTTCTTCCCCACCTTTTTGTTTCCCACTCCTCCCCAAATATTTTCGCCCCTCACTTATAGTGGAAACAGGGGCCCACAGCACATAGAAAGTTCTCTTAAACAGGGGCCGGTTTTAAAGGAACAGGTGAGGGCCCCCTGACCTTCCCCGGGCAATGCAAATTAAAAGGTTGGCCCTTCCCGGATGCACCAACACTTTGCCGCTTTTCAGATGCATCTGGGAAAAGTGATGACCTAGTTTTTGGGGTCAACACAGGGCCATTGGGTTTCCCACGGGGAAGCCCTGGCCTTTTTGGGGTGACCCCTGCTGTGATTTTCCCCCTTTTACTTTTTCTGCTCCAACCCTGTGCCTGCTCCAGGAACCTACTTTTGCGTTTTTTTGTTACCCCCTTTAGATGGGGGAACACTCACAACCCTCCCCAGTCTTAAGATGCGTTCTGAAAACTAACATTTTTAGACAACCAAACCTTTAGATACCAAATTTGGGTTAAGGGCCCCCAAATTCTGTCACCCCATTCGCCCATTCCTGCTTTTTTGGCATTTTGGGTATACTACCCCTTTTTTTAATTAACAGGGCGGGACTTTTGTAAACCAAGCACTTCCCTCCCCCTTTTTTTTCCCTTCCATAACCCTAATAAATTGTAAGCTCTTGCAAGCAAAAACCTCACACCCCCACAACTGTTTTGAAAGTAGCTTTTTTTATAATGTAATGTCCGGGTTTTTTTCTGTGTTTAAACCCTCTATATTGTAAAAGTGTTTGGGGAATTTTTTTGGCGCTATAAAATAAAGAATTATTATTTTTTAAAGTAGGCATCTTGTCCCCCCAGTTTGGGGGTTTTTTCCGCTGGCGCTGACATTCCCCCTTGGGTCAGGTTGCATTCCCACTTCATTTTTTGGTTCTTTTTTAAACCCCGGGAAACCCTCCCAAATGAAGTGAACGTGAAGCTTTTCTAGTACCATGCCATTCCCTCTTTCTTTATTTAAAACCCCCACTTTGGGGTATGAAAAAAAAAACCCACGCCCCTAGGGCATTTTTTGGGGCATGGCAAAAGGTTTCCCCCGCACCCTACAGGAAGAGAGACGAATTAAATTCAACAAGGGGAATTTCATTTAAATTTCAGGAAAACTTGGGTTCCCGCACAAAATTTAAAATTTTAGGTAATTTTGGGGGAACAAAGTGGGTTCTGCTTT
Organism: Phyllomedusa bahiana; assembly: GCA_025379985.1. Lineage (NCBI taxonomy): Eukaryota > Metazoa > Chordata > Amphibia > Anura > Hylidae > Phyllomedusa > Phyllomedusa bahiana. The sequence goes on along the minus strand of JAODAL010042974.1, from coordinate 28,162 downwards.
GCAAAAAGGGCCCGCAAGCACATGGCTTTCCAGGGGGAAGAGAACCCCCGGGGGGAAAAAAGGGAAGCCCCAAAATGACATGGGGGAAAGGACTTTCAAGCCAATAGAGCCCGGGCGAGACAGCAGTAAAATACAGCCCCAAAGGCTCTTTTTCCCTAAAGACTTTTTCCGTTGTTTCCTGAAAATAAGCAGCTGCCGCAAAAAGGGAAAATTTCTTTAAACACCGATTTGAGGGGGGGGGGGGGGGTTAAACTGCTTTTACCCAGAGACTGCTCCTCTTCTGTTACTTTTTGATTCAGTTCGTGGGAAATTGAAATTTCCCGGCCCGGGGGTTGGGCAAATTTTCTGCCCTAAAAACTTTTTAAATTTCCCTTCGGTCATTTTGGGAGCGAAATTTTAATTCAAAGGGGGTTAATTAAGCGTTTTTGGGTTTCTTTTATATTCAGTAAAATCACTTTTGTTTTTAAACTTCACATACAAGTATTTTTCCGCTATTTCTGGGGCGAAATTTATATTCAAGGTAATTAAGTTTGTTTGTGCTTTTAGGGTTCAGTAAAATAACAAAAGTGTTTTTTAAAAGGGGCCCCCACTCCGATAATTTTTCCGGGCTGATTTCTGGAGCAAAATTTTTATATTCAAGGGGTAATTAAGCGTTTTTTGTCCCTTTTATATTCAGTAAAAACACACAGTTTTTTTAAAAACCCCCAAAACATATAAAGAAATTTTTCCCCTGCTGTTTTTCGGGAGCGCAATTTATATTCAAGGTGAATTTAAAGGGGTTGTTTTTGTTTTAAATATTCAGTAAAATACACATTTTTTTTTAAAAGGGCCAATCCCAGAAATTTTTCCTGCGTTTTCTGGAGCGAAATTTATTTTTAAAGGGGTTTAAATTTAAAGGGGTTTGTTTTTTTTTTTATATTCATAAAATACACAGTTTTTTTAAAACCCCAAACCATACAGAAATTTTTTCCCCTGCTGTTTTCCCGGAGCGAAATTAATATTCAACTCCCGGGTTCATGAAAGCGGCCTTTTTGTTGATCAGAAACCCCAAAGGGGGTTCTTGTTTGGGGTTAGTAGGTCATCAACTTAAACTACAACCCCTGCCAACAGTCAGGGGGTTTTCCTCAATACAACTTTTATTTGGGCATGGCCCAGGAAAAAGGTCAGTGTCCCTCATCTGTCCTAAACCAGCCTTTTTTCCCTTTTGGGGTCCCTCACCAGAAAACTAGTTTGGGTCTGGGCTCCAGCGCCACTATACAGCGAGGGCGAACAATTTGAGGACAGTCAGCCAAATTTCTTGGGCAACGAAGAGGGGGGGCAGAATCCCCTGCTTCTTGCAGTGTTGAGTGTAATGGATGGGGGTTTTTTTTTGGGGACCCGTTCCCCCACTGCAAACCAAGACCCTTGAAAGGGGGACAGCAGGACGATCAAACACTCATTAAGTATAAAAAGGTGGTTTGAATCCGTTTCTGGGAAAACCGTTTTTTCCAAAAGCACGTATGGAAATTAAAAGAAAAAAACCCTAACTACAGGGGGAAATTTTAAGGGGCTAATTTTTTCATACTGTGCCATTTTGTTGTTTGAATTCAGTACAAAACTGGAATGGGACAGAACAAAAAAGAAGGGGAAAACAAATGCGCAAAACTGGCTTTTGGGTAACCTTTTTTCCAGTATAAGAATGGGAAACGTGTGTCCAACTTTCAGAAAGTAAAAAAAACAAGTCCTTTTGGAGGGGCCCCCCCCCTTTTACCAGTGGAAAATTTTCCCTCCAAAACAGATTTTTAAGTTGTTTAAGAAAGCAAGTTGATAAACTTCCCTTTTTTCAGGAACAGATAACACAGGTGATAAAGGAAAAAATTTGCGAAATTTTAAACTAAGGGGTCCCCGAATTTTTTAAAGCGTGGGAAAATTTTTTAGCTGCATTTGTAAGGAAAAGGCTCCCCACACAACCAACTCTAAACTAAAAATAAATAATAAAAAATCTTAGAGCCCATAGAGGGAAAATGTTTTTCCCTTCCCGTCTTGTTTTGTCATATCCATGGGACCACACCTCTTGCCTCCCTCCCTTTACCATTTAACCTTTTCCTGGGCCCTTTTCCCGGGCCCTTTCCCGCCTGTCCCCACTCCCAGTTTGCCTTACATTTTACTAGGCTACACCTCGGGTCCACCGCAAGCAATTCACTCAAGGGACGACCCGGGTTTAAAATCCGCCGCGGGAATCCATCCCCCCTTTGGCCGCGGGCTCGTTTAAAACTTGGGGCCTACTTAAGTCCCCCTCCCTGGGTTTTGGCTATTGGCCCCCGCTTTGGGGGTGGGGCCCTGATCCCCCAAACCCCCTGTCCGGAAAACATGAAGCAGTGGAATGGGCCTTATTTAAACCCCTTTTCCTGGCGACTGACAAATAAGGGGGTCGGGATTTTAAAAAACCCCGGGGCAAACAGCAGGTGTCACGCATGAGCTGGGCCCCTGCCGCCAAATTTAAAAATTTCCAGGGGGGTACCCCCTGTCGCTTGGGTCAACAATAAATCATTAATTTCCTTTCTCTGTTCCAAAAGAGTCTTTCCCAAAATATTGGGGGCCCGGGAATTCCAACGTTTTTGGGAAAAATCACCCTACCTATGTTTGGGGAGGCTGTTTTGCCGCTGCAGCTTAAGGGGGGGTGGGGATTGGGGTGTAAGAACGGCGAATTTCATACAAAATTTCCTTGGCCCTTTTTAGAAAAGTCTTTGGGAGATGGGTTTTAAAAACTTGAACAACCAGAAATTTAACATGTATGCCATGCAGGGGGCAAAGGCTCAGCCCTCCTCCTACGCAGCACGGACACCATGATCTTTCCATCGTCCCGTCACAATGGTTCAATTTTTCCCGTTTTCGTGGAGAAAAACCATGAATCTAACATCCCTTTGGGTGACCCGGAGCAATTTCCCCCCTTTTGAAATTTTGTTCGCCCCGGGTTTAAAACTCCTGTCCCCCTTTTGGGCTCAAAAAAATTTTGTTAAGGCCCCTTTTTCTGTTTTATCAATTTCCCCCCCGTTTCCAAAAAATTTCCCCGTTAAATAAAAATTCCCCGAACGAAAAAATTTTTTGGGGGCCGCATTTTTCAAAGCCCCCAAAGTAGCAGAACAGGGGGGAAACCCTTCCCAAAAAATGACCCATTTTGGATTTAATACCATTTTTGATCTATTTAGGGGTGTATGTGCATTTTTACTCACAAAGTTTCCCCTTTTTTTTTTGCATTGGGGCCCTGAAAAAGGCGGGGGGGGGAAAGAAAATTTTTGCCTTTTATTTTTGGACTTCAATTTTTCAGTGTTTTTCCAAAGGGAGATAAATTACTAGTGTTGAGGGGATTTTTTAAACGACAAAATTGAAATCGGGAAGGTTTTTTTGGTGATCGAAAATTTCCAATCATCGATAATTTTAAGGTTAAAAAACTGAGCATCAAACTATTAAGGGTCGCCCTTTTTCGGGCGCCCCTTTTCCCCCGTAATTTTTTTGGCGGCCAGCAAATCAGATTACAGAATAGAGCAGGGTGAGATGTGTGTGCGACGTCATGACTGGGATGTGTATGGTTGCGATTGGCTGGAAAAATCACATGACCTCGTTTTACATAGAACAGCGTTTCCTGTTTCAGCCTCAGTGTCTCTCAGCGTCTCATAGGGATAGGACCTGCGCTCTGCCTGTGGCCAAACAGCTCAGCGAAATTAGTCTATTTCTGCACAGAGAAACCTCTACTATTAGCTGTGACCTTCCAATTTAGTTAGATTAGAGAGTTGAAGATTTTATGTAGTTAGGTAGAGAATTTTAAAGGAGCATCTACCGCTGTAAATTCACGGCGGGGGAGCAGGGGGGGGGGGCCGCGGGCGAACACAGACAAGCTCTATCTATAAAGAACACTGGATAAAGTTCACCAAGACTTAGTGTAGACATTGTAGTGGAATATCTTTATTATTACAGTTTGCTATTGAAATATTTCCTGGATATTGGGCAGCCTGAACTTATATTGGATACACATCATTTCTAGTAACTGCAGGTCTCTTTGTTAGGTGCAAAACTCCACTTTTATTATCAGTATACATTTCAGATATGTGTTCTTTTTAATTTTCCCCATTACACCTGTGACTTTTGATATATCCACCTTGCAGTTAAATTAAAATCCAGCAATCTTGTAGTCAGCACGGTTGTTTGTTCCCAAAAATGTGTATATACAAAACATCACAGTTACGTGTTTTTTGACTTTTGCGCACCCAGCATTTTTCAGCGCAGCTCCAGTAAATCTTAAAACAGCAATACTATATTCACCACGGGTGAATTAAAAGGGTGCAAAAAATACCGTGTTCATACGAAAACATAACATTTACGTGTTTTTTGATTTTTGCACCCCCACTTGTTCACTGACGAGCATCCAAAAAATTTTAAAGGGCACAAATTCTATATTCACCACAGGGTGAATTTGAAAGGTGCAAAAAAAACATTTTATTTCCCAAAAAATAACATTTACGTTTTTTTTTGACTTTTGCACACCAGCTTGTTCATTGACCAGCATCCCGTAAATCAAAAAACAGAAATTTTATTCCCCAAGGTAAAATTGAAAGTGCAAAAAAACTTTATTATACCAAAAATAACAGATAGTGTTTTTTGGCTTTTCCCCAGTCCAGATTTGTTGATAGACACCTTGCATTTAAATTTAAATCAGCAATTTTTTTTGATTAGAGGGATTTGAGAATAGCTGTGATTTACAGTTTTAAAAAGAGATTTTCCCAAAAATATTCCATCCCTTTCCCAAATTTTTATATTTCTGAACATGGAGCAAAATGCAGGTGGTAAGGAGCAAAGAGGGGGGAGCACATGGGGGTAGAGGTACGGAGAAGTTCTCCTTCCAGTGCTGGCAAAAACACGCATGCCAGGGATCGTCAGTTGCAGGACCGTCAGGCCTGTATCGCGGGGTCAGGGCCCTGTGAATCAAGAACGAACTCGTCGCCAATGGGTCCTTCAGTGGTTAATCAACCTGATTTTGCAGTCTTCCCCCTCGTCCTCCGTCACGGCCAAAATGTCGTCATCCATCATAGATCCGTAAACATGAAGAGCCCAAATGTAACTCGGTCCCCACCACTGTGGATAATCCATTGGGGCCCCTTTTGATGACAAAATGCGGGGGGGGGTCAGAAGAATGTTAAAAGATAAAGAGGAAATTTAGTCTGCTCTGAGCCCTTTATGATCCCATCAGTGGAGGGAAGGCAGCCGGTCAATGGGAAAAACCCCGGGGCGGTGGGCAACGCCTTGCAGTCCCCCTTGTTTGTCCCCGCATTCTGGTGCAGAAATTAAACGCCCAAAGGGTCCCTTGTTGATGATGATGATGATGAGACATTGGGATCCATCCGGTCTTTTCCGCAGAATTTTGCTTGGAAGCGCTTCTCAGGGCGGGATTAAGCATGGGGGTGTTCAAAAGGGGTCCCGACAAAAAGGGAAGGGCGGTCGCAAAGTCCGCGATATGATTCGCCAGCCACGATCAGCGCAAACCCCGCTCCTCGTTACCCCTCAAAAAGGTCCAGGCCCCCAACCCGGGGGCCTTTTTTGACCAAGCCTCTGATTCACCCAGCGATTTCATAGCCGCCTTTGCCGAAAACGCATAAGTGGGGCAAGAACCTTAGTGGTTAACCCCCCAAAAATGTTAGTCACAGCGCAAATGCATGAGTTGAAAGGGAGGGAACATTTGGGCCAAAAAAGGCCAGACCACCGGGCCTCCACCATTGTCCACCCTCGCTCCCCCTCCTCCTCCTCCCCCACGACCAAGATTCCCCTCAGCCCCCATGTCTTCGATCTGATCGGGGATCGCCCCGCTTCAGCCCCCACATCGCCCGAGTACCCCCAGCACCACCAAGACCCATTTACCCCTTCCCCTTCCCCATTTTTACGACCTGCATCCCGACAGCGACCAGTCTAGAGCCGCCTTCTGCCCCTCCGGGTTTGGGACAGAAGAAACACTTTAACCCAAACCACCCAAAGCCAAAACCTGAATGTCGGCATTGCCGGGGTTTTGGGCCCTTGGAAAGTTCCCCTTTCCGTCGGGTGGACCAGTGGGTTCCCCACGTATGGCCCCGCCTCCCCCCAATACCAGTGCGAGCAGCATTTCTTGCCAGAAAAGCCGCCCCTGCCCTGGCCACCCCACGGGGTCTCTAAAATTTAAGCGCTTGTCGCTTTGTGCCCGGAAAAGTCCATCTCCCCACCGCAAATACTAGTAAGCACGGCCAAGGCCGCTATATCTCTGTGACAGCTCATGGGTGAGCTGGGTGGATGTCCGGGGGGTGAGGGTGGCTTCAGGCTCGGCGCACGTCTTAAAAAACCGGGGGAGGTGCGGGCTTTTTCCCCCAAGGGTCCTCGGTGGCTCACGTCCCCAGGAACCGGGCCGTGTTGAAAAAAAAACTCCCTTGGAGACCGTCCAAACACGGGTCAGGAGTGTGACGGCTCCCCGCAACGAGCCCCCGAGCGCTGGCTGGGTACAAGAACTTGTCCGGGCAAGGGGGTGTGCGTAAGGGGAAAATTGCTGGCCGCCCTTAAGATGGGGTGGCTAGAACCCTTGCCGGGCACTGTCATAAACCCTTGTCGTCCAAATTTTTAAAGAGCTCCCCCGGGTCTAGACTTCCGCTAAAGAAGGTTCGGGGTTGATTTTCGCACTTCCCCCATTCGCACCCTGCTTTCCCCCCGGGCTGCTTTGCAGCGTCAGCTGGGCCCCCCCGAAACCCCGTCCATTGTTTGTTCGTGGCAACACGTGAATTCCACCCTCCCGCTCACGTTTGGCAGCGGGAAAAAGCCTTTACCAGTCAAAGGGGACCATCCCCTGACAAGCAGGGGTGCGGACCTCGGGTTTTAAAACCCCGAGAGTGGAGGCGGTGAAAGGCTCTGCCCCATCCTTCCCATTTTAAAGAAGCCACCAAAAGGTCAGTGCGGACAATCCCCTTTGTCAGCTGAGCATTGTGGGATCTGAGTTCGGGAACGATCGGGGGAACTTGAAACAAAGGTCCCGCCAGCGACGGAGGAGGAGACGGACAAAGATGCGGAAGGGGCCCTTTTCTCCCGTCAAATCCACTAGGCCCGACGTTTAAATTTCATCGGTCTTCTTTAGGAGGGGATCGGGGTCCAGAGCTGGGCCCAGGTGGGCATCAGCTCTCGGGTGCATCATTCAGGCAAGTCAGGGCTGTTTGAACCTGTCCCCCGGGGGGCACGGAGGAGAGGGGAGGAGGGGAGGTATTCCTAGCCCGATGTTCCCGAGTCCTCCCTTTGGGAAAGAGGTTGGGCGAATTTGGGGCGGAGGGAAGATGGGAAGTCAGTTTGTGTGCCCCCCCCAAGGTTGGGGAAAATAAAGCTCCATCTCTCACGAGTGCTTGGTGCCCATTTCCTCCAACATGATCCCGCATTAAGGCCACAAAATGAACAACGTTAGGGTGGCCACCCTCCGGGCCCCCCGGTACAAAACAAAACCACCCACTTTCCCCCACCCACCCAAAATAGAGAGTAAAATGCAGGAAAGGGAGACCTTGTGTTTGTCAACGGAGCATCGTTGCGTCTGCTTCCTTTCCCCCCATTGTCCCGGTGGAACAACATCAGCGAGGACAGCAGTAGAGTGCCAAGTAGGCGTGCGGCAGCACAGCAAGGGTGGTGGAAGCCAAGGGGTGACCTCTGCAATTTTGTTTACCACCTCACCAAGCATGCAATGCAGGGAACAACCCCCACACAAGTCCTTTGATCATGGGGGCCCGACTATCGCGTCTCACACCCAGTTTTTGCATGTGTTTTCCGGGCCCAATAGTTCTGGTATCCAAAATGGAGAATGGCCCGAGCTGGCTCGTCCGCCATAGCGGGGTTGTCCTGCCCAGTAGTCGCGTCTATCGAGGGACCTCACACAGTGGAGGTGCATTACAGACAAAAACCCTCCCGGGTTTTTACAGATATGTGGATGTTTGACTTTTATCAAGATGAATCAGGCATGGATCTCTGATGATGTTGTGGCCCAATTTTCCGAGGTCACGATTAGTTGCCGGTCTACTTCACATTCCTTTTTAAACAGAAATGGTCCCCTTTTAAAACTTTTTTTTTAAAAAGATATTCTTTCGCAATTTTTATTTTCTTTTTCCCCTTTTTAAATTTTTTTTGCTGTGGGAGCTGTAAAAGACAGCAAAGGGTTTCATGACAACACCGTATTCCCCTTTACTCATTTATCTTAAAAGTTTTTCGCATTGTAAATGGTTTTGAGGTCATGTTGCTGTGAGTACAGCTAAAATTATGTCCTTTGGAACAAAAAGGGCTTCTAAGTGGCTTTCTCCCTCCAAATTTTTTAAAAGTGGTGAGAAGTCATATTTATAATTTTTTGGGGTCAGTGCTGTGAGATACAGCAATAATCATGGCCTTTGGAAAAAGAAAAGTGGTTCCCAAGTGGCATTTCCCTCACAAATTTTAATATGGCTGGAAATCTATTTTAATTTTTTTGGGGTCATGTACTGTGGATACAGCAATAATCATGGGCCTTTGGAACAGAAATGTGGCTTTTAAGTGGCATTTCTCCCTCACAATTTTTAACAGTGGCTGGAAGTTTTTTATAATTTTTTTGGGTCATGGCTTTGAAATGCAGAAAATTTCAGGTCCTATTATAAAATAATGTTGTTTTTTAACAGACTTTTTTCTTCACAATTGACCCAAAGTGGCTCAATGGCATGCTTTGAATTTGGGGGGCATTTTGCTTTGAAATGCAGCAAAATACAGGGCCATTATAAAAAAAATGTTTTTTCTAACAGACATTTGTTCTTCACAATTGACCCAAAATGGGGTCAAAAGGGGCATGCTTTGAATTTTTTTGGGGGCATTTTTTTTGAAAAAGCAGCAATACACAGGCCATTCAAAAAATGTTGTTTTCTAATAACATTTTGTTTTCACAATTTTCAAAAGGGGCTCATGGGTCTGTTTTTTAAATTTTTGGGCATTTGTGTGACCCTGCAGTTACTAAGGGCCTATTCTAAAAAATGTTTTTTTCTAACAGACATTTGTTCTTCACAATTGTCCCCAAAATGGCTCAAAAGGGCATGCTTTGAATTTTGGGGGGGATCTTGCTGTGACATCACTTACTACAGGTACTATTCAAAAAATGTTGTTTTTTAACAGACATTTGTTTTCACAATTGTTTAAAGTGCTCAAGGGTGATGGGGCTGCAGAAGCCAGGAATAGGGAGGACAGTTAAAGGACACATAATTTCAAAAAGTTGGTTTTTTGCAAGATCTTTTAAATAGCTACAAACCCTGTTTGGACAACCCATTTAATACAATGAAAAAAAAAGAAAAAAAGACATGGTGGGATTCCCTCCTATTTTAAAAATGTGTTTTTTTTAGAATTAAACTACTAAAAAAATTGCATGTACAAAATAGCTGGTAAAAAAATTCCCCTGAAAAGTACAAGGGAGGGGACAGGAAAACTTGACCGATGTGGTTATTCAGAGGACATGGGTATGGGCACGGGCAGAGAACAAAGTACAGAGACAAATTTTCCCCAGCACGTTGATAAAATGAGAAAAGAAGCCAAGCAAAAGGGCACCTGGGTGTAACAGGAGCGTTAAAAAGGGGCGTTTTAACCCCCAGTATTTTCCCTAAGCCCCTCATACGGGGGGCAAAGGGTACCCCCGGTCTTTAGTGTACTGAGGAAGGCTGGAGTTCTCCCTTCCGCTTTCCCACTCTGCTTCACCAGCGTTTTCGTTTTTGGTATCGGGGATTTTAACCTGGTTTTTAATAGAACGGACCCCGCCCGGGGCTCTCCGCACCCACTGTAATCCGGCCCTGGGTCATGCGGGCACAGGACAGTTCTAGTCAAGCCCGTTCAACTAAAATGGGTGGTTGAAAGATCCTTTTCCGGCACTTTGTAATTGGGGGCGACAGGTTTTTGGTCATATGTGGGCCCCGGACAGGGACATATATTCCAGTTCAACTAAAATGGTGGTTGAAAGATCCTTTTTCTGGCACTTTTTAAAAATTGGGGCGGGCAGGTTTTTGGTCATCCTGCGGTAAAAGGGCAGTATATTAGTGTCCAGTTCAACTAAATGGTGGTTGAAAGACTCCTTTTTTTCGGCACTTTTTAAATCTGGGGGCATGCAGGTTTCGGGCTCATGCTGCTTCCAGGACAGGGGTAATTTAAAGTCCAGTTAATAAAAATGATGGTTCAAATCATATGCCGTCTGGCATTTTTAATTTTTGGGTGATGCGGTTTTAAAGGGGCATGCGTGGTACAAAACAGGGATGTGAATGGTCTGTGACTTTTTTTCTGTGACTTTTATAAACCCGGTGTGTTGCCTAAGATGTAGACGTACCATTTGAATGTTGTGGATGTTAAATTTCAGCTTCTCCCGCCTTTTTTTGGGGGTAATAAGAAGGTGTTTTTTGCTTCCCCTAGACTTAAAGGTAATCGCTCATAACGATGCTCATATCGAAAAACCCTTTTCATAGCGGCCGACATGACTATCGATCGATCTCGATAGCCAACGCAATCGCTCAACACTATAAATGACATGATAACTTTGCTATGCGGGTCGGTTCAATTGCAATGATAAAAATTTTATGTAGCTTTTTATTTTTTTCCTTCTTTTACAGAATAGAAATGTGTTTATCAAAAATTGTGTTTTTATGTTGTCTATTCTGATGGCCATAACAGTGCTCACTGTGCAGTATTCATTTTAGTTAGTTTTACTCCCTGGGTCAGTATCACTACGGTGATACCTAATGTATATAGTTTTTTTTTTTTTTTTAATGGGGAAGCGCTTTGAAAAAAGAAAGTGCTTATATTGTGTAAAACAATATTTATGCATCGTTGTATTCTGATTGTCAGAACTTTTTATTTTTTTCATATACAGAGCTGTGTAATGGCTCTTTCTTTGTGGGATGAACTGACGTTTTACTTTGCACCACTTTGGTGTTTATATGACTTTTGGATTACTGGTCATTATGCATGCGGCAATACCAAATATGTATACTTTATTTTTGATCTTTTTTTGGATGATTGCCATTTGTAAAGGGGAAAAGGGTGGTGTACATGTTTTTATATTATTTTTCATTTTTGTTTTACCTTTTTTTTCCTTTTTCAATTTTTTTTCCACTTTTTCCGATAGGGGATTTGTATCAGTGATCCTCAGATCACTCATACAAACAGGAGATCAGTACACAGCATTGCTAATATATACTGGTCTCTATGGCAACTGTCACTCACCATGCCTACAATGCTTTGCGGGCATGGAGACGTCAACAGACAGCCCAGATGCTTTAGTAAAGCATCCGGGTTGTTAGGTAGCAGACCAGCAACGGCGCTGATTACAGGCAGGAGGAGCTCACTCCTGTCAGTACTTTAGCTATCACGATCATGATATATCATGATAGCGAAGGGTTAATCACTTACGGCCAGTGCTCACTCCGGCAGCAAGTGATGCAACATGATGCCAGCAGTAATATACCGCTGGTCCCATACTGCGATCTCGTGAGCTCACAGATCTCCAGTACCCATACATCAATTTCCCTACCATGATGTATGGGTACGTCAAATGTCGGTCGGGGGTTAAAGGATGGAGGCAGGATGACCTCAAGTATCTTTTATGGACCAATAAATCTTGATGCTAACTAGTGATGAGCGATTGAATCAAAAAAATCAAGCAGATTTTCACGTTTATTAAGTTCTCGATTCGATTTTATCTTTTTTCCTTAAAATCTTATCAAAAATTGCGATTGTGGATTAAAATTGCACCATTTTTGCAGCTTCCTGAACTTTTGGCGGCCAGCCAATCAGCGCATAGCACAGAGGGGGATCAAGAATGTCACCAGTGGAGGGTGTAGGGATCTCATTGGCTGCTAAAATCACATGACCCTGTTTTATCTGTCTCTGCACTTCCTGCTCGGCGACATTAGCTTCCACACTGTGAACAGAATGGATCGCTGTCTCTCTGCTTACCTTTTTTAAAAGCTGGCATACACTGTTTACCAGCGTTTTAACCGCATAAAAGGCTGCTAGATAGATTAGTTTAGGGTATTTAGGGTAATTAGGTTAGGGTACAGCAAGATTAGTCAATATTAATCAGAGATTTGGAAACAGTTGCATTGCCCTGAACTGCCTCGCTGCAGGGGGGAGGTGGCGCTTGGTTCAGGGGGTGCAGCTTCTGCATCAGACATATTTCTCATATCAAATCACTGTGAGCTAGCACCATATTTTATTTCTGCATTGCCCTGCACTTCCTGCAAGCAATGCCTGAGGAGAGGGGCCGCTTGGTTGTGGGGTGAACTTCTGCATCATACACAGCTGCGTTCATCTGTCATAAGAAATCACTGTTCTACAGAGTTTATTCTATTTGTACTCCTGGTTGTCAGAAAACACCCTATTTATTAGGTCTTCCGTAGAAAATATTTCTATTTCTACCCCTGCTTATCAGAAAAGACTGCATGTCTTAGACAATCCATTGAAAAATATTCTATTTGTACTCCTGGGTGTCAGTTGTGGGAAAAGACCACATTTATTAGGTATTCTGTGCAAAAAATTTCTATTTCTATCGGTAGTTGTCAGTTGTCCGAAATGACCACATTTCTTAGATAATCCCCAGAAAAATATTCTATTTGTACTCCTGGTGGTCAGTCATGAGAAAAGACCACATTTGAGAGGCATTCCGTAGAAAACAAAATCTATTTCTACACCTGGTTTGCTTGTCAGTTGTCAGAATAGACCACATTTATTAGATAATCGTAGAAAAATATTCTATTTGTACTCCTGGTTGTCAGTTGTGGGAAAATACCACATTTATTCGGTATTGATTTATTCCGTAGCAAACATTTCTTTTTCTACTCCTGGTTGTCAGTTGTCAGAAAAGACCGCAGTTCTTAAATAATCTGTAGAAAAAAGTCAATTGCTAGTCCTACTTGGCAGTTGTAAATCTCAGGGAATAAAGGAAGAACATTGTTGATTTGGTGTTAAAGTTCTTCCATAAGACCGCATTCCACAGATATTCGATAGAAACAATTCTAGTCAGTTGGAAATTATAAGGATTTAAGAACACCTGTAATTTGCTGTCTGTGCAGTACAGTTTTTCAATAAGAGACTGTGAAAAAATCGTCTAGAGCTTTTTAATATTTATCTTTCTGAACATGGAGCGAACTACAAGTGGTAAGCGAGCAAAAAAGGGGGAAGGACGTGGAGATAGAAGTACGAGAGAAGGTGCTCCTTCCAGTGCTACGGACAACACGCAAGCGAGTACATCATAAGTTATAGTACAGTCATGCCTGTCATCGCTCGGTCGTTTACCTGTGAATCTCAGTAATGAATAGCATCGCCAATCTGTTCTTCAGTGGTTAACGTAAACTACACCCAGCGGTTTTACCTCCCCGTCCTCTCAGTCACGGCCACAAATGTCGTCATCATCATCGTCAACATCCATCCAACCTGAAGCAAAGGCAGCCCAAATGTCAACCCATGTACAGATCACTGTGGATAATCCGTGTTCTGAAGAGCTCTTTGATGACACAATGGGTTTGGGGTCACAAGGCATTTCAAAAGATCAAGAGGCCAAAGAGGATTATTTTGTCTGCTCTGATGCCCAATCGCTGATACCGTCCGAGGAGAAGGACGCTGGTCAGTCGGCACAAATCCCGAGTGGTCAGCAATGCCTTGCAGTGCCTGTGGCTGCTATTCTGCAGCTTCAGGATGTAGACTGTAAAAATGAGGAAGTCACCTGTGATGATGATGATGTTGATATGACATTGCGGATCCAAAGTGGTCTTTTCAGCAGCCTTTGCTTGTGAGCGCCTCATCAGTGGATAAGGAGGAAGATGATGGGGTAGTGTCAGTGCGAGTCTGGCTTCAGAAAGGGAGAGGGCGGTCGTACAAGTCCGTTGAGATTAGTCCACCAGCCATGATCAGTGGTGGCAGCGGAAACACCGCTACTAGCTTATCACCGTCAAAAAGATTTGCCGGCTGACGTCAAATGCCAGATGCCACATGCATCTAAAGCAAGCATCTAAAGCAAGAGGAGTCACTTGGAGAAAAAACGGCCACACAGGTCCTGGGCTTCCAACCACTGTGACAACCTCTTTCTCCTCCTCCGTCACTTCCAAGACCAAGTGTTCCTCTGCTGCCCATGTCCCGGAGTGGCCTGAGCAAGCATCAGCCCCATTCCCACACACTGTCAGCCAATTACCACCACCAGCACCAGAGACACAGGCTACCCCTTCTTCTACCACCAGTTTGACCTGCATGTCGTACAGCAGCCGGTCTAGCAGCCAGCCTTCTGTGGACCAGGTGTGGGAGCAGAATAAACATTTCACCCAAACTATCCTAAAGCCAAAAGCCTGAATGTAAGCATTGCCAGGCTCTTGGCCTTGGAAATGTTGCCTTTCTGACTTGCGGACACAGATGCGGACACAGAGCCTTACTCGCCATCAGATCTAGAAGGCCCGACAGTTTCCCAACTTTATAGGTCTTCGTTGTGCAGTGGTTCGGGGTCCAGGGCTGGTGCAGGGCGGTGCTTCGCTCTCGGAGTACAGCGTATGAGGCTAGCCAGGGCTGTGTGATGCTGAGGATGAGGAAGGATGTTTTTGGACATGTTCTGGAACCAACCGACTTCTGGGTGTCCAAAATGGATGAAAGGCCCAAACCTGCTTAGCACACCATAGAAGTGTTATCCTGCCCAGCAGCCAGCGTCCTCTCGGAACGGACCTTCAGCACAGCTGGAGGAGTGATAACTGACAAATGTATCCGGCTTTCCTCTGAGAATGTGGATCATTTGACTTTTATCAAAAGGAATCAAGCATGGATCTCTGATGATTTTGTTGCCCCAGTTGCCGAGGTCACTGATTAGTAGCAGGTCTACTTCACAATGTGAACTACATATTCCTCTTTGAAAAATATTTTTTTCAAAATAATAATGTCTTATTGCTAATTGTATTCAGAGTGATTTTGCTGGTTTTGTGGTCAGGAGACTGTAAAAGATGCCAATAGTAAAGGTTTTATTGAAAAAAACCTTATTCCAATTATTCATTTCTTCTTGAACATTTTTAGCAGTTTCAATGATTTTGGGGTCATGCTGCTGTTAAGAGACAGCAATAGTCCAGGTCCTATTCCAAAAAATGTTGTTTCAAACAGTAATTTCCTCTTCAAAATTTTAAAGAGTGTCCAAAAGGTAATTTTTCAGCCTTTGCGGCCATGCTGCTGTAGAAAATAGCTATAAACCAGGTCTTTTTCCAAAAACTGTTTTTTAAAAAACTTTTATTCTTGCTAATTTTGTAGAGTGTCGAAAAGGTCATTTCTGCTGCTTTTGGGGTCATGCATCTGGACAAGACAGCGATATTCAAGGTTCTATTCAAATAAATCTTGTTTCAAATACTCATCTCTTCCTGATAATTTAATTCTCAGTGTCCATAAGGGCATTTCTGCTGGTTTTGGGGTCATGCTGCAGTAAAGGACAGGGATAGTCAAAGTCCTGTTCACTAAAATATTGGTTCAAATACTTTTTTCTTCCAGAAAATTTAATTCTGAGGGTCCATAAAGGCATCTGTGCTGGTTTTAGGGTCATGCCGCTGTAAAAGAAACTAAAAGTAAAGGTCTTATTTAAAAAAAGCTTATTTCATACGCATCAAGGTCATCAAAATGAACAGTGGTTACTGGGTGGCCACCCTCCTTGATCCACGTTCCAAATCAAAAGTGAGCAATTTCCTTCCACCCACACAAATTGACAGTAGGATGCAAAAAATTTGAGACAGGGCTCGTTGACCAACTTGAGACATCTGTTGCGCCTTCTTCACGTTCTAATGTCACGGTGGAACAACGTCAGCGTCGTGACAGCAGTAGAATGGCAAGTAGCTGTAGTAGCAGCAGCAGCAAAAAAAAAAAAAAAATGTTTTTTGAAATAGTCAATTTATTATTGCACATTTTTATTCTGAAGATCCTTAAGGACATTTTTGCTCGTTTTGTGGTCAGGCTACTTTAAAATGAATGCCAGGGTTGCCAATAGGTCAGTATTTCTGTCAGGGGCCCTAATCAAAAAGGGGCCCGGTGATATGTTAAAAATAGGAACTAGTAATGGATGGGTGCCCCATTTGATTTAGCTGCATGTGGCCATGAAATGGTTGATAGATGACTGACGGCAGTCCTGGCCCTCACCGCACCCACTCTAACTACGGCCCTGCCAGCTGAACCTCCGTGTTCCCCGTTGGGATGTTCTAGCTGTCACCACATATATGACAAGTTCTTGGTCCCTGGTGCGAAAAGTGATAGGGGTCTCCTGCCAGTTACCATGTGCCATTTCCAATAGCGGTGTCGTCTTTTGTGTCAAAGGGGCCCGTAGAAGCTGCGACCGCTGTACCTGCTGTGGCTACGCCGTCCTCATCTTTTCAGTTAGCTGTTGAATGGAATTAATTATTTCAGCCAGTGAATTTTTTTCTGTGAATCTTAGAGCCTAATTGTCTTGACTTAGATGTACCATGTATCGAGTTTACTGTTGTGGATGGTAATTCCAGCTTTTCCTCAACTGTTTGGGTCTAAAAATGAACATGGTCTTCCTCTCCCATAGACTTTAATGCGGATCGACGATCAATCGCGATCGTAAATGTTCAATCGGCGCGATATTTTCCAAAATCGGCAATCGCCTATATCTCGATGATACTTTCTAGTTCTTGGTCACAAGCCAAACTTGATCACCCACCGAGAATAAAAGGCCTACAGGATGTCTTTTATCAGTATTTTGAAAAAAATAGAGTTTTCTTGAGGTTTGACTGAACCCGAGCCCAAATTGTGCACATTTTTTTGGTTTCTATCTCCACCTCTGGATTTTCAGAACATGAAGGGAGAGAGAACCAAAGCGAGGATGAATATCAAAATGACCTAAAAATGGAGTATTGATAGAGATATGATGACAATTACTCATAGTGAATTCTGCTAAAGATTGAAATTAAACCCACTCTGACTGGATGTCAGTACAGTAACATGTGAGGTATTGTTCGAGATTCTGGTTAGAAGACCAGGGAGTGTCAGCGTGAGACCAAGCACCAGAGGTACATGAGTATAATTTTTGTTGTAATTGGCCCCACAGCGCATTATATTAATTTATTTATATGGAATGGACAACCTCTTTAACCTTTTAAATCATCGGTTGCATAACTTTCTCTTAATGCTCTATGTCACAAAATGTGCACAATTTTGGTGATTTTTATCCTATTTAAGTCATGCCTCTTCTAACAAAGTTATGCTCTTTATATCTCTTTCAACCATGCCTGTTTGTCTAATAATGTGTGGAGTGTCTAAAATACATATAAACAGGAAACAACAAACTGTGCCTCATTTGTCAAAATTTGGGGAAATGTTACCACAATATCTAGAGCAAATTCATTAGTAAATCTGCCCTTGGGTCTAATTATTGTGTCTAAAGATTAAGTTTAAAATTACCTTAAAATATGCAAACACAACACAATGTCAACAGCACTCTAAAGGCACTAAAAATGGTAAAAAAAGGAAATAAGAATTTTTTGGAACAGCATTTCTGCTACTGTGGAATTATGAAAAAATTGAGGTTCTAGTCTACATCTGTGATCAAAACTGGAAATGCCCACCTACCCAGGCAAGGTGACCCATCTTGGTTTATGCACTCCACCCAGCTGCACAGGCTTTTTAATCAGATCAGGTTTAAAGCTGCAATCTTCTATCCCTGAAATGTGGATAGGTCTAAAATTCCTTTTGTTGCCCATAGCAACCAACTAGAGCGCCCCTTTCATTCTTCCCAAGTTCTATATGAAATGAAAGGGGCACTGTGGTTGCTATGAGCAACAAAGTGAATTTTAGAAGTAGACAGTTTTCATACATGTGGCCCAAAGTGTTAGACAGATTTTGCAAATCTGTCTCACTGTTGAAATTGTTAACACTTTCTGACATTTCTTGCTATAATATATTGATTGAGAATGTTTTTACTATATTTTTAAAACTTCTGTAAAAGATAACAATTTCTAAACTGCTTAAAAGCTGCTGTCAGCAGATCTATTACTATTATATGGTATGTCCATTAGTGATGAGGGAACCAATTCACCATGTTTGAGATTAGCACCTAATCACAATGATTTGTTTTTTGTAAAATCAATGGAGAATGTAATTTGAAAGATGGAAGAGATCTTATCTCTGTTTGCTATTTATCACTTATAACGCACAAAACTTTACAGCTTTGAATAGGTTGTGAGTCTAATTGGTTAATTAATACTTGCTGAAACTGAGCTTATTAACACATGAATAACAAATAAAAAAAGATAAGGCAGTCATACATTAATCAAGCTATTTGGATGATCTAATCAGTTGTTCATGTATTAGTGAGCTGGTCTGTCCTTGGTAAGCAGATAGTCCACAACAAAATGTAAAGCTGAATAATAAAACATAAGCTCATCTGTTTGTGACAGATACAAGTAGAAATATTTTTTCTACACCTACAGTAAAATTAATTTGAACAATAAGTACAGCAAGAAGGTTGACAATTATTACTCAAACATGAGTTAACTCATATATGTCACGAGTGGCGCTGCAGCCCGGGGTCCGGGCTGCAGGCGCACTTGCTGCCCGTTTACACGGGCCGCACCGGGACGCGGACAAACGCCGCGTCCCCGTGGGCCCCCCCTCCCAGAAAGTCTCCCTCCTCCCCTGACCGCGCTCCGGACTGTGTGCGCGGCCGGTGCGCGCGCCCTGGCTCCTTAGGGCACGCGCGCGCCGGCTTCGCAAATTTAAAGGGTCGCGCGCCCATAATTGCAAACACCTGCCACTGCCCCTATATATTCGCTCCCACCCTTCCTGGCCCTCGCCGATTCCATAGTGCCCATCCCTTGCGAGGGAAGCCCTTTCTATGTTCGGTTGTCTTTTACTGTGTACCAGTCCTCCGGCTTACGTTCTCCGACCACGAACCTTTGCTGCCTGCCCGCCTTCCTGCCCCGTCCCTGACTACGAGTTTGCCTGCCGATTCTGTACGCGCTATTCCTTGGCTACCATCGCAAGCAAGTCACATTGGGGTGGGCGACCTGGTGGAATTCCGCCGCAGCAAGTCCATCCCGCTTTGCGGCGGGCTCTGGTGAAAAAACCGGGTTCCACTTAGACTCCGTTCCTGGTGTGGCTTACGCCATCGTTGCGGTGGCTCAGTGGATCCACAACCCAGGTCTGTTACAGTTGGAATCAGCCATGGTTTCCCCCAAGGTTCCGTAACCCAGCCACGAAGACCTCACGTACGTCGTTGCCCATCAGTCACAGCAGCAGAAGCCGCAGGCCCAGCACTAGGATCACCAGACGTCAATGATGAACCAACACGACTCCTCCCAACGGCAGTCCCCCCGTCTTCACCGCCAGTTCCAGCACCTCCCGTTGCTCCGCCACCCTGGGGCCTAAGCTCCGGCTTTCGTTTTCCCTCAAAGTTCGAGGGAGACCCGAAGCTTGTGGGGGTTTGTTACTCAGTGCTCGATGCACGTGGAGCTAATGGCCGACCAGTTCCCGTCCGAACGCGCAAAAGTGGCGTTTGTCCTCAGTCTGCTCTCCGGGAAGGCTCTGGCATGGCAAACCCTCGGGGGACAGGGGAGATCCTCTGGTGGGCGACCTGCAGGCCTTCTTAAAGGGAGTTCCGCTGCGTTTTTGAGGAACCGGCACGGGCTTCGTCAGCGGAGACCGCACTCCTGAATTTACGCCAAGGAGAATCCTCGGTGGGTGATTACGCCATCCAATTCCATACTTTGGCCTCGGAGCTGACCTGGAATGAGGCCGCCCTCTGTGCCACTTTCAAGAAGGGCCTCTCTAGCCGGGTAAAGGATGCCCTGGCCGCAAGGGATCTTCCGGCTTCCTTGTCTGGATTGATCCACCTGGCCACGCGGATTGATGTGCGTTTCTCTGAGAGAGAAGAAGAGCTCCGCCAGGAACGCGACTCTGGGGGACCTGTCGCTTCCCGCGTTTGGCTCCGGTATTCCAGAAACCTCCGGTACCGCCACCTCAGCATTCCAGCGAGGGGGCCCATGCAGGTCGACCGTGCATTTTTCTCAGTACAAGAGGTGCCCGACGCCGCACTGAAAACCCTATGCCTGTACTGTGCTAGTCCTGAACACTTCTTGAGGGACTGCCCGCTTCGCCCGCGCCAGGGAAACGCTCGCACCTAGGGTACGTGGGAGAGGCGTCCCTGGGTGTGCACAGTTCCTCTCCACGTCTGACCATGCGGTGCAGATCTCTTCTAGTGCTGGCGTGATGTTTCAAGCCTCCGCCTTTTTGGGGATCCGGCTCGGCAGGAAATTTTATGGATGCCGCCTGGTGTCAAAGGGCTTCGCTTCCCACCGTTCGATCGTTAAGCCTCTGGCGTTCTCTTCGGTGAGTGGGGAGGTCCTGCGCGATACTATCCAGTACCGTACGGACCCCGTTACTATGCATGTGGGGCACCCCCATGGCGAGAGAATCGTGTTCTACGTATTACCCCGTTTTTCGTCTGCTATCCTGTTGGGGTTACCCTGGCTGCAATGCCACGCCCCAGCTTGGACTGGAAGACGGGCGAAGTTACACGATGGGGACAAGACTGCCAGCATCGTTGTCTGTCAGCACCACGCCCGGTGCGTCCACCTCTCCGCCTGCGCCATGAAGCCGTTGCCTGGGTTACCGGCAGATATCAAGACCTCTCCGACGTGTTCTCCGAAAAAACAGGCAGACTCCTTGCCACCTCACCGGTCCTACGATTGCCCATAGACCTGTTGCCTGGCAAAACCCCCTCCTCGGGGTAGAGTCTACCCTCTGTGGGTCCCCGAGGCCCAAGGCCATGTCAGACTACATACAGGAGAACCTCAAGAAAGGCTTTATCGCAAGTCCTCTTCACCAGCTGGAGCTGGCTTCTTCTTTGTGGAAAAAAGAAGGATGGCTCACTTCGACCCTGCATCGACTATCGCGGTCTGAATAAGATTACGGTGAAAAACCGTACCCACTCCCGCTGATCTGGAGCTTTTCGACCACCTTCGGGGAGCTAGGATCTTCACCAAACTGGACTTACGTGGGGCCTATAACTGATCCGGATCCGAGAAGGCGACGAGTGGAAGACGGCATTCAACACCGCGGGATGGGGATTTCGAGTACCTAGTTATGCCCTTCGGTCTTTGTAACGCCCCCCCGGTGTTTCAAGGGTTCGTTAACGACATCTTCAGGGCCTTCTTATTGTATGCGTGGTCGTGTATCTGGACGACATATTGATTTTTTCGCCTGATCTCGAGTCCCACCATCTCCATGTGCGCCAGGTCCTTAATCGCCTTCGGGTGAATCGCCTCTTCGCCAAACTGGAGAAATGCCAATTTCACCAATCCAGCCTGCCCTTCCTCGGGTATATTGTTTTTCCCCCAAGGGGTTGCAAATGGATCCTGCCAAGCAGTCAGCCGTCCTGCAGTGGCCTCGTCCAACAGGCCTTGGGCTATTCAACGGTTCCTGGCTTTGCAAATTATTACCGTCAGTTTATCCACCTTTTCGACGCTAGTGGCTCCCATTGTGGCCCTTATTAAGAAGGCTGGCAACCCGAGGTTGTGGCCACCAGCGGCCGAAGATGGGCCCTTTTCCCGGCTCAAGGCGGCCTTTGCTTCGGCTCCAGTTTTGTCTCGTCGGATGTAGAGAATCCGTTTTTTTGGAGGTGGACGCATCATCCCTGGGAGCAGGGGCGGTGCTCTTCAGAGGGATTCCAAGGGCAAGTTGGTCACATGTGGGTTCTTCTCAAAGAAACTTTTTCTCCTTCGGAGGGAAAAACTACACCATTGGTGAAACCCTGAGCCGTGGGCCCTTAAATTTGGGGCTTGAGGAGTGGCGTCATCTTCTTGAAGGAGCCCGACATCCAGTGCTATCTACTCTGACCACAAGAATCTTGTGTACCTTCAGACGGCTCAGCGCCTTAATCCCCGGGGAGGGTCGTTGGGCTCTCTTCTTCTCGCGCTTCAATTTTTACGATCCATTTCCGCCCAGCCGAGAAAGAACGTCAAAGCCGATGCTCTGTTCCCCGGGCGTCGGACGTGCCCTTGGGGGGGACTCTCCACCTGCCCACATCATTCCTCCCAAACCGTCTGATCACCGTGGCTCCAGTAGATTTACGGCAGGGACCTCGGCAAGTCCTATGTGCGCCCATCCCTTCGGAGAAGAATCCTGAGATGGGTCATGGCTCCCCGGGTAGCCGGCCACCCGGGAGTCCGGGAAAACGGCGCAGTTCATTGGGCGGTACTACTGGTGGCCCGACCTAATAAGGATGTGAAAGACTTTGTGGCCTCGTGCTCTTCGTGTGGTCGCAACAAGACACCGCACCTCAAGCCAGCAGGATTTTCTCCTCCTTGGGCCCCTTCCGGATCGTCCATGGTCCCAGATTTTCCATGGACTTTATCACGGATCTTCCGCCGTCGGCGGGCAATACTGTCATTTGGGTCATCGCCGATCGCTTCTCTAGATGGCGCTTTTGTACCTTTGCCTGGACTTCCGTCTGCACCTCGTTTGGCAACCCTCTTCTTCCAGCATGTCTTCCCCCTGCATGGCCTCCCTCGACACATTGTGTCCGAAACGCGGAGTTCAATTCGTCTCCCCTTTTTGGCGGTCTCTCTGTTCTCAGCTCAAGTTTCAGTTGGACTTCTCCTCCGCTTACCACCCGCAGTCGAACGGGCGGTAGAAAGGAACTAACCAGATCTTAGAGAACTACCTTACGTAAATTTTGTCTCGGCCCAGCAAGACGATTGGGCAGGCTTGTTGCCCTGGGCCGAATTCGCCCACAATTCCTTGGACTCCGATTTACGGGCGCTTCTCCATTTTTCATGGTGTATGGATTAATCCCCGCCCGCCCCTCCAGCTGGCATCGGTCTCGGACGTTCCTGCGGTGGACTCCTTGGTCCGTGACCTGAAGTCAGTGTGGGACAACACGCAGCAATCCTTGCTCCGGGCCTCTGCTCGGATGAAGCTCCAGGCCGATAGACACAGGAGGACCCCGCCCTCGTTCAAGCCTGGGGATAAGGTCTGGTTGTCCTCCAGACATGTTCGCCTAAGGATTCCGTCCTACAAACTGGGTCCCCGGTTCCTTGGCCTTTTGAAGTCCTGAAGGGGGATCAATCCGGTGGCATACAAGCTCCGGCTTCCCCCCCCGATGCGTATTCCGAACCCTTCCACGTTTCTCTACTAAGCCAGTCATCTTGAACAGGTACGTTCGGAAAGTGTCTTCCCTGCCCCGGTTGGCGGATGCCTCGGACGTCTTTGCCCTGAAGAAATCCTGGCTATGAAGAAGACCAAGGGGAAACGTTACTTTCTTATTGATTGGAAGGAGTTCGGTCCCGAGGAAAGATCGTGGGAGCCGGAGGAGAACATCATGGACCGAAACTTCCTCCAGAGATTTCTTCAGGGCAAAGGGAGGGGGGAGACCTAAGGGGGGGGGGTACTGTCACGGTGGCGCTGCAGCCCCGGGGGCCGGGCTGCAGGCGCCACTCGCTGCCGTTTACACGGGCCGCACCGGACGCGGACAACGCCGCGTCCCGTGGCTCCCCGTCCCAGAAAGTCTCCCTCCCCACCTGACCGCGGGTCCGGGCTGTGTGCCGGGGGGCGGTGCGCGCGCCCTGGCTCCTTAGGGCACCGCGCGCGCCGGCTCTCGCAAATTTAAAGGGCCAGCGCGCCCATAATTGCAAACACCTGCCACTGTCCCTATATATTCGCTCACCTCTTCCTGGCCCTCGCCGATTCCATAGTCCCCATACCTATGCGAGGAAGCCCTTTCTCGTTCCGGTTGTCTATACTGTGTCCAGTCCCTCCGGCTTACGTTCTCCGACCACAAAAACCCTTTTCTGCCTGCCCCGACCTTCCTGCCCGTCCCTGACTACGAGTTTGCCTGCCGATTCTGTACCGCGCTATTCCTTTGGCTACCATCGCAAGCAAGTCACATCAGGGGTAGCGACCTGGTGGAATTCCGCCGCAGCAAGTCCATCCCGCTTTGCGGCGGGCTCTGGTGAAAACCGGGTTCCACTTAGACTCCGTTATATGGTGTGGCTTACGCCATCGCTTGCGGTGGCTCAGTGGATCCACAACCCAGGTCTGTTACAATATACATATACAATTTAGAAAGATATACATTATATGGATAAATAGATAAAATAGATACAACTAATAGTACATATAAAACTAATAATGAAATAAGTTGATTATACTGTACCACTTACACAAAAATATTTTAACTATTTGTATTTATTCCATACAGAGCAAAATTAAGTTAACAATATGTTTCTATATATATTTTATAATTAATTCTAAAAAATTGTTACTATGAGTAGAAATAGCAAAGTTTAACTTTGCAATATCGTAGATTTCTGTGTTATCTGTTCTTTAATCACAACAAAGCTAATGGAAGCAGTGAAAAAGTTGAGATGACTTTCTGTGCTAATATCAATGTGTTATCTGTCAATTTGTTCTTTGCTGTTCACATTACAGCAGTAAACATAAACGCTTCATTGGTTAATAGCTTTAGTATTGTATTGACACAATAAATAGTTCATCTTAGCACTTTAATTAACCATTATAACAAGAAGTTGGGTAAAAAGTAAGACGATATGAAATGGAAGCATTGAGAATGTCTCACCTAACAATATCAGGTGTCAAAGTACTATTACTTAAGGTTTAGGAGGAAAATTTGCTATCACCGTCATCTGATCAAATGCAATGGATGCTGTTTTTAATTATCTTTGCAATTTCGTTGTAAATAATGAATACTTATAAGAAATTGAACTTCATCATGACAACAACCAGTTATTTTTTTTCTCAAGTGATATTCCGTCTTGTGCCAAAAGGAAAGCTATCTAAGAATACCATTTTAATTTTTAACTAAGTGCAATATGTTACTCTCTATTTGCAAGTCATTAACTTCCAAATTGTGCTATCATTTTGTTTATAAACTGGGGCAAATATTTTGTGATTTTAAATTTTGCATTTTTAAGTCATTTTATTTCTTTTAGTTGTATATAGTGTTGAGCGATTGCGTTGGCTATCGAGATCGATCGATAGTCGATAGTCGGCCGCTATCGATAAGGTTTTTCGATAGTGAGCATCGATTATGCGCGATGACCATTAAAGTATATGGGAGAGCAACAACACCTTCATTATTACACCCAAACAAGGCTGGAGAAGCTGAAATTAACATCCACAACAGTCAAATGGATACGTGCTACATCTTAGGCAACACACTTAGGTTATAAAAGTCACAGAAAAAAAGTCACAGACCATTTACTATCCCTGTCTTGTACCACAGCCTGACCCTTAAACCTGCATCACCCACAAATTAAAAAGTGCCAGAGGCAGTATGATTTGAACCATCATGTTACTTGAACTGGACATTGACTATACCTGTCCTGGAACGCAGCATGAGCCCCAAAACCTGCATGACCCCCAGATTAAAAAGTGCCGCAAAAAGGAGTCTTTCAACCACCATTTTAGTTGGACTGGACATTGACTATACCTGTCCTGGGCCACAGCATGAGCCCCAAACCTGCATGACCCCCACATTTAAAAAGTGCCGGAAAAAGGAGTCTTTCAACCACCATTTTAGTTGAACGGACAATGACTTACTGCCCTGGGCACAGCATGAGCCCCAAACCTCATGCCCCCCCAATTTAAAAAAGTGCCGCAAAAAGGAGTTTTTAAAACCCCATTTTAGTTTCACTGGACAAATTGCATACCTGCCCGGGGCCCAAAGCAGAGCCCAAACCTGCATGACCCCCACATTTAAAAAGTCCCGGGAAAAAAAAAGGATTTTTTCAACCCCCATTTTAGTTGAACGGGACATTGAATACCTTCCGGGGCACAGCATGACCCGGGGCCCCGGAGTTAATGGGTGGGAAAAAGCCCAGGTGGCCCTCCGTCATCTATTAACGCAGGTTAAAATCCCCATGACGCAGCAATGAAAACTGTCGTGCGAAGCAGAGTGCAAAGGGGAAGTGTGGAACTCCACCCTTTCTTGTACACAGTCAATACGGGTAGCGCTGCCCCTCCGTATGAGTGGGCCAATTGAGCTTCATTGGAAATATGGGGTTTAAACGTCCTTTTTCACCCGGGTCCCTTTACTTGGCATTCTTTTTCTCATTTTATAAGTGCTGGAGGAAATGGTCTCTGTACTATTTCTCTTCCGTTCCAATCCATGCCCTGAATAAACCCACCCCCAAATTTTCCTGTCCCCCTTGTACAATTCAGAGGAATTTTTTTAAAGCTATTTTGTACAGGAAGTTTTTTTTTGTATTTAATTCTAGAAAAAAAACCCTTTTTAAAAATAGGTTAATCCCACCCTGTCTTTGTTTCTCTTTTTTTTATTGTATTAAAAGGGTTGTCTCAATACAGGGGTTTATAGCTATGTTAAAAAATCTTGCAAAAACAAGTCAATTTTTTTCAATTGTGTCCCTTAACAGTGTCCACTATTCCTTTTTCTGACAGCACCATTACCCCTTTAGCCCACTTGCAATTGTGAAGAACAAATTCTGTTAGAAAAAACATTTTTTTTGAATAGGGCCTGTAGTATAGCTGCATGTCACAGCAAAATGCCCCCAAAATTCAAAGCTGACCCCTTGAGCCACTTTGGTCAATTGTGAAGTCAAAAATTTTGTTAAAACAACATTTTTTAGAAAAGGGCCTTAGTTAGGCATGTCACAGAAAAACCCCCAAAAAATTTAAAAACATGACCCTCGAGCCCCTTTTGGGCAATTTTGAAGAAAAATGTTGTTAAAACAACATTTTTTTTTTAAAAGGACCTTTGTATTCTGCATTTCAAAGCACATGCCCAAAAATTATAAAAAGACTTCTCAGCCCCTGTTTAAAAAATTGTGGGGGAAAAAGCCATTTGAAGCCACATTTTCGTTACAAAAAACATGTTTTTGTGAATCTACAGCTACATGACCCCAAAAAATTAAAATATGATTTTCAGGCACTATTAAAAAAAGTGAGGAGAAAAGCCACTTAGAAGTCCTTTCTTTTCCCAAAGGACCATGATTATTGCTGTATCTCACAGCAACTGACCTAAAAACCCAATTAAACAATGCGAAAACTTTTTTAAGTTTAAAGGGGGAGAAAAGGGGAATCCCTTTGTTGTCAGGGAAACCGGCGGGTCTTTTACAGTCTCCTCCCCAGAAAAACCCCAGAAAAATGAACTTTTGGGGAAAAAGAGAAAAAAAAATTTGAGTAAGAAATTTGATCATTTAAAAAAAAAGTTTTAAGAGGCCCATTTCGTTTAAAAAGGGAAATGTGAAGTGGGAATGGAAAACTAATCGGTGACCTCGGAAAATTTGGGGGCCACAACTTCATAGGATCCATGCCTGATTAAATTTTGATGAAAGTAAAAACGCCCACATTATCTGGGGGAAACCCGGATGGTTTGTCTGTAAGGGGACTCCTCCAGCTGTCTAAAGGTCGCTCAGTTTGGCCGCGGGGCTGGGGGCGGGACCCCCCAACTCTATGGGTACCCGAGCCAGCTGGGGCCATTGGGTTCCATTTTGGTTTCCCAAAGTCTTTTGGGGTCCGGAACACATGAAAAAAAACATCGGGTTGAGCGAAAGATAGTGGGGCCCATGATTTTAAAGCTGATCTTTGTGTGTTGGATTTTTGGCCCCCTGCATTGCATGCGTTGGTGAGGGGGGGTAAAAAAAGATTGCCAGGGGGTCACCATTGGCTTCTAAAAACCTTGATGCTGCCCCCCGTTTACGCCTATTGGCACTTATTGCTGTCACGTCGTTTGATGTTGCCCCCGTGCATTTGGGGAACGGGGAAGCAGACGCAACAGATGTCCCGTTGATCAATCGGCAAGGTCTCCTTTTCCTGCATTTACTCTCTATTTGGGTGGGTGGATGGAAAGTGTGATTTTTTTTTTTGTCCCCGGGGACCCAGGAGGGTGGCCCCCCAGTAACTTTTGGTTCTTTTTGTTGGCCCCTTTAAAGGGCGAGGTTTATGTTGGAGGAAATGGAGCATCCAAAAGCACTCATGGGGAGAGATGAACCCTTGATTTCCCAACCCTTTGGGGGTCGGGGGGGGCACTAGAAAAACTGATTTTCCTCATTTTCCCCTCCTCGCCTAAATTCGCCCCAAACCCTTTTTTCCAAAGGGCCCGGGACGTGGGTTTAAACATGGGTGTCTGGGAAAATACCTCCTCCTC